>CANXYI011164423.1:0-10702 GCA_948208565.1 Hura crepitans
TCTCTTGGGAAGCCAGGGCACTTTATGATGGCTAAAAGGGAGAGTACTAGTCATAAAACTTTAACGAGGTAGAAAATGATGAAATGAAATAACTAAAGCTTTTAGCATAACCAATAAATCATTTTAAGCCAAGAACTAGTGAATAGTAACCTTAGTTGGAATTGTGCCAGCACAACTTAGGGATGTGGCTGAATGGACCTAAAAATATTATACCTTGAATGTCAAAAATTCCATTGAGTTTATTGGTGGAGGAATTTTAATTTTTTTGAAGATGTTTGATATTTATTTGGAATTTCCTAATTATGTGAGTGAATAATAACCCTAGTTACCTTTGGAGTTTTGACATGAGATTTTATAGGGCCCTTAATAGGCACTATTAATAATTTTTAGCACTAAAATCATGATTTTTAGAGGTCTTGAAAAATTATTTTGAATTTTGAATGTTCAAAACAAGATTGGATTAAAACAAACCATTGGATTGACACGCGATGCAATCCGAGCTATCCACCTAATCTATAGAAAAGGTTGACATATGTTCCAACCAACCTACCATCCTCCTTTCCCTCTCTCATGGCTAACATCTCCCTTTCTCTCTCTCTTACTTTTTTTCTTCATTTTCATCTTTAATTTAAGCTAAAACCCATCAAATGTTATATGGTTCTTTGCTTTCACAACCTTTTAAAACCCCTCCCACTAACAAAATTCTAAAAATAGGAGCTAGATTTTGAGTTGTGACCACTTGATGAATACTGCCAAATTTTTGTGTAAGTGTTTTATTCCAATTTCTATTTTTGTTTTAGGTTGTTCTAAGTTAGCTAAGATTAACCATGTAATTGGATTTCAATTTAGAGATATGCAGGATTTTTTTAGAAATTTTTAAACGTTAGATTGGTGTATGTTATAGGAAAAGAAGACAAGCTTGGAGGAGAGAGACAAGATAAAACTTAAAGTGGTGGATTAGGGTGTTTTGACACCATAGGTATGTTAATTTAGTGTAATATGTGTGTGTTGTGTATATGTAAAAGTGTATATGGAGATAATACTTTTGCATGTATATCTATGTAAAGGCTTCGAATGAATATGTAAGCATGTTTATTGTAGCTTATGATACATGAAAGTGTATGGAGTGCATGAAAATAGACATTTGATAGTGTGTGTGAGTGTATAGCCAAATGGTGTGTATGAAGGAAATGTATGTGTGCATGTGTGAGTAAGGTGGAAATGTAACACATTTAAGTTAAAAGTGAGTATAAAGTATGGTCATGATGAGAAATTGGTTAGAAATGATTTAGTGGTGTCTAGACATGGTATGGATGTGAGTGTAACATGGGAATAAGGTAGATGTGCATGTATGTAAAGTGATGATTAGTGGTGAGCAACATAAGGCATAATTAGATTATGTGAATTGAAAAGAATTACTTATTATACTATGAGAATTTGGTATGCTAAGTAGTAATTGTAAAAACACATTAGGTATGCAAATACATTTGATGCAATAGGGATTGAACACATGAGAACAATGGCTTAAGATTATGAGGTCATAAAAATGACAAAATGAATAATGACATGATGGCTAAAATGTATCAGAGTTGTTAGTTATGTGGTAAGGGAAATATGCATGTAACTATCATGATTATGAACAAAGGTTATGAACTCATGATGAATGACCTATAACTAGGAACTTGACATGATAATTAGTATTGGCCCATATTAGTTAAACACCCACAAAATGGGTTAACTAGTTAACTAGGGAGATTAGTAGCTGTTAGGGGTTTTGGTGCTCTTGGGCCATTGCTTGTGTACATGATATAGTAGGTGTAGCTACCAAGGTTCTAATGGAGAGCCCTACACACCTAGGTATTAAGGGTTCCATATGGGCTGATCCCTACCTACCTATATTGTTATGGATTTTGAAGGTCTCATAGGCTGATCCCTGCTATCCACTTAAGCTGATATGATGTTTGTGATTTGGGAGGTCCCACAGGGCTGATCCTTGCTATCTATACTATTGGGAGGTCAACTAGGATAGATCCTTGCCACCCTAATTTAGGAGGTTCTTATTAGTTGATCCCTACTATCTGGTGGAGTTAGGTATGTGCAGCTATACAGGTCCAAAATGTGGGCCACTATACAACTTAAATCCCATTATCTAGTGTTTTAACTATAGTTTTTCTAGTATGGGCCTTAAATGGATTAGAAGAGATAAATACATATAACGTAAAATTTATAATTTTATGACTTAATTAGCACAATTAAGACCAAAAAAGCTGATTTTAAGTAATTTGATTAGGCTATAAAGCATATTGAACAATATGTTAAAGGACTATTTAATGGATGACTAAAAAAAATTAAATAAACCTACATGATCACATAAGTTGCATAATATGTGCTTATTGCATGATTGTATGCTTTGACATATATGTTACATTAAATTCACCACTAAGTTCATACTTTACATATCGGTGTTATAATGTGTAGGTAAAAGATACTAGCACTACTTAGCCTTGATAATTGCAGTGTAGCTAACAAACATAAAAAAGGTATAATTTCTATATATATTTTGTATACATTGGAGTAGGGCACTAATGTGTATAGGGTTTTGGGTCCAGGATAGTAATATGGTTAGTCTTGTGTGTTTGATACTTTGTGGTCTGTATTTAATAAACTAGAGTTGCAAAATGGGTATATATATATATATGTGTGTGTGTGTGTGTGTGTGTGTGTGTGTATGTGTGTTTGACTATGTGTTTTTGAATAATATGGGTCTAAGACCTTATGTGTTATCTGATTATATGGGATGTGAATGAATACTTGGAAGACCAGATAGGTTTATGATGTGGATAAGGCATGATTGATTAATATTGTATTGCTTTTTCATAGGTTTAAAATTTTAGCATTTCTCCCGAGTAGCTATTACGCTACCAAAATTTTTGTAAATTGGATAATTGTCTAATAAAATGGTCATATGAATAAATTATAGTCGTAATGAGAACAATAATAAGGAATAATAGTAAAACAACATGAAAGTTTAAGCTGGGTAGTTTAGGCCATAAGAATTAAATGAATGGCAGTTAGGGTAAGAATAGAATGGGTGACCTTCGGGAAGTAGCATTTCTTATCGGGTTCTACTAGGAATTAGGTAGAGGGTGTTACATTTAGTGGTATCAAAGCAGGTTTAGGCATTCCTAGGCATAGTCTACTTGAGTGCCATGGTTTATGGTTCTATGCTTAATAAAGCTGCACTATATGAGGATGATTTTTTTTATTCTTTTGTAGTAAAGCACAATGAGTGAATAGACCCTACCACAATAGGTGGAAGAGGTGGCAAGCCATGCTCTAACAACTATATGTGGACTAAAGGCAAATGTAACTGCACTAGTGTCAAGTGATACAACATATTAGGCACTTGCATAGGCACTTGCCTCACTTGCACTACTACAGTAGATTGTTGATTTACAAAGGTATACCACTGCAGCTGATGCTTTACCCCGCCACTACTAGCCCTAGTACAATACACTTAACCAGTAACATTATAAAAGACCTATTTGGAGAGGGTAAAGAAGATGGGAGGCCCTAGACTTTACAGGAACAACTAAAGATGATGCTGCTAGGGTTGAATACTAGTTGGAGTGGATAATTAAAATTTTGGAGCAACTAGAGTGTAGCTCAGAGGAAAACTTGAAGTGTGCCACCTCACTTCTCTAGGAAAAAGCTTTTCACTGGTGGGACACCACTTATAATAGAAAGGCTACAATAGATCTTATAAAGGAATTCTTCCTCCAGAAGTTTAGGAAGAGGTATATATCAGAGACTTATCTACATAAGAAAATGTAGGAGTTCTTAGATTTGAAGCAAAGGTGTATGTCTATGTCAGAATATGAGAAGGACTTTACTCAATTAAGTAGATATGCAAAGGAGTTAGTGCCTACTAAAGAAGAACACTACAAGATGTTTAAAAAATGCCTCAATATGGAATTAAGGATGCAGATTGCAACCACACTAGAGTTCTCTTCTTTGGTGTCAACATTATATGCTATGGAAGAAATGGTGACAGAAAAGAGGGAGCTTTTCCAAAAGAAATGGCATTTTATTGCAGGCCAAACTAGCTCCGCACTTGATATAGGCAAGAAGCAGAAAGGAGTCCTAGAGGTAGGGCCAGACATAGAGATTAGGGCAAGTATCTAAATTTAGGCCTCGACCTCCACAATAGGACACTAGTGCCCTAGTATCTATAGTGAGGAGTCCACCTCTAGTGTGTGGGACATGCAATAGGGAATACTGGGGACCATGTTTGTAATGCCCGAAAAATAATCATTCTGTGAATAGTACTCCTGAGCTCTATATGATGTCATCTAGGACATTGAAGGACCACATAGTAGCTAAAAGGGGGTATTGGTCAAACAACTTTGATCGGCCAAAAAATGATGAAAACAAGGGAATTAAAAATTTTAGTAGAACTAATAAATCATTTTGGGCTGAGAACTAATGAATAGTGACTTCAATTAAGGTTACATCAGGACTACTCTGAGAAGTGCCTAAATGGACCTAAAAATAGCACAACTTGAAGCTCAAAAATTCCAATGAGTTCATTGGTGAAGGAATTTTAATATTCTGAGGTTATTTGATAATTATTTAGAATTTTTTATTTATGCAAGTGAATAATAACCCTAGTTCCCGAAGGAATTTTGACTTGAAATTTTATGGGGCCCTTAGTGGGCATTATCAAGAATTTTTGGCACTAGAATCATGATTTTTGGAAGTTTAGAGAAATTATTTGGAATTTCTAAATTTTAAGAGAAAATCAAGTTAAAATAGGCTATCGGATCGATATATGGCGCGATTCGGCTATCCACCTATCTAATATAAATGGCCTTGCACATGTGAGAGCGCCATATATGCCAAACTAAGTCATTTTCTCCCTTTTCCCTTTAATGGCTGATGCCAGTTTCTCTCTCCTTTCCCTCCTATTTTTCTTCATTTCTCTCTTTTCCCACTACCAAATCCCACAATCCATATACGGTTCTTAACCTTCATGTCTTTGGAAAGCTAATCCAAGTGACAAAAATAGAAATCAAGGCCTAAGACAGAGATATGAGCACTTGGTGAATAGTGCCACTTTGGTGAGTAAGTGGATTTTTCTTAGGTTTCATATTTTTAATCCATGGTATTTGATATAAGGATGCTAAGTGTGAAGAGAGATTTCAATTTAGAGTTATGTAGAATTTTATAGGAATTTTTAAAGGTGAAATCCTATTATGGCATGTTGGAAAATGGTGGAGAATGATGGAGGAAGAGGAAATTGATGGTTTTGGAATGGCTATAACATAACTTAGAGCCCATTATAAGTGAATTTACTTGAAACCCATATTGTATCTTAGTGAAATTAGAATTTAAGGCATGTGTGTTAATGTATGGTGAATGGATAGGAATATAACATTAGTATAATAAGAGTTAGATTGGTGTGATGAGTGGTAGAGGAAAATTTTATAAGTGGTTAGGGATAAAAATGTGGTTATTTATGAATTTGTGGTAAGTTATAGGATGTACGAGGATGTAGTAAGAAAATAGATGTAAAGAATGTAAACAAGATGAGTAATAGTACATGCTATTGACTAATGTAGGAAACAAATTTTGTATGTGAAGTATAGATAGGATGAATGTAAGATAGGAAAAAGAGAAGAAATAAGTGAATAGAAGAAAACATGTTTAAATAAATTTTTATGTCCTGGAAAGTAATTGAATAAAAAGGAATGGTACTAATGAAGAAAAGAATGTAATTTACATCAAGCAAAATATAGTGGATAAATATGTGAAGTACATAGCGAACATGTTTTAATGTGGTTAGTAACAATTAAACGTAATATAGGCATTGTGAGAATTATGGAAAGATATAATGGGTGTTAGGTGGAACTAAGTGATATGGAAAGTAATTAAGTAAATATTACCTAAAATGTTAACTAGAATCTAAAGAGATTATACAGCTACAGGACTCATAAAAATACATTTAATATGCTTGTATGAGACCATGTCAAATTCAATGAATAGTAAGAAAGCAAATAAGGTAATTATGATAGTAAAAATAAGATTATGAATTATGGATTAAAATTGAAAGAGTGGAAGTATTGACTATAATAATTAGTCTCTATTAGTGGGTTCTAAAATATTTACACATAAGCTCTTAGAAATAGTAAATGAACTAATGTGCTTATATTACGTAAAAGAAATTAGGAAAGATACCAAGGGATAATCAATGTGAAAATAATTGAGAATGTTAATAGTGAACATTATATGGAGTGTAAAATCAGTAAATGAATAGTAAAATATAAAATGACCATATGAATAATGGAATGAGAAAAATGACCAAATGGATAGTAACGGGGAAAATGACCAAATGAATAGTGAATCATGAGAATGTCCTATAACTGAAATGAGGTGCGTAAAGGGCGCCAATATTGAATTTGTGGAATAATAATAAGAATAAGACAATATTTAAAAGATTATGATCAGATGAATAAATGGTATGAAATGCAATGGCCCAATGGCTAGAAATACATTGGATAGGTTAACCGGTTAACTAGGGATTAGCAACTACTAGAGGTTAGGTCTGAATAAATTTTAGCCTATGCATAGTGGGTGCAGCTGCTGAGCATTTATTTGAGCCTACACGCTCCGGGTATTGGGAGGTCTACAGACTGATCCCTGCTAACCACTTGATTATAGATATTAGAAGGTCCTATAAGGCTGATCCTTGCTATCCACCTGATATTTGATGCTGATGATATGTATTAGGATATTAAAAGGTCCCACGGGGCTGATCTCTACTATCCATATTGTAGATATTAAGAGGTCCACGGACTGATCCCTACTGTCAGATAGGGGATGTGCACAGATGCTGAGGTCTAGAATATAGGCCACTATAGCAAATGATGTGATATTGATTTGTTTAGTTCTCGAACCAGGTAGGTGTAGCTATTGAGGCCTAAAATGGGGGCCACTGCACAAAATGATTCCTGATATCTATTGATTAGGAGTTTTCGCTAAACTTTGGGGCTATAAATGAAATTACATAAAAGCCTAACTGAAATTAATGACATACATTAAAAATATTGGTATCTTAAATTATGAGAATTGAAATAACCTGTTAGTAAAATCAA
Organism: Hura crepitans; assembly: GCA_948208565.1. Taxonomy (NCBI): domain Eukaryota; kingdom Viridiplantae; phylum Streptophyta; class Magnoliopsida; order Malpighiales; family Euphorbiaceae; genus Hura; species Hura crepitans. The sequence goes on from CANXYI011164423.1 coordinate 7,155, forward strand.
TAGGAATGAAAGATAAGATATAAGAAGGTATTCAAAAGACACAGTAAATTTTATGATAAATCCTAGAGGATGTAAATGACTTATATAATTAAGACATGTAAAAGGAGCATACAAATGAAGGGGTTATAAAAGGGTGAGGTCATTATAAGTAAACCTTAAATAGACTATATAGGTAAATATATGACTAAAGTACATAAAATAAACTATGTGTTAAAACGATATCTAGGATAGCAAAGTAAGCTGACTAAGTGAGGATGAGAATAAATTATTAAATTATCTAAACAAAATAGTAGATGAGTTTGAGCAAAAATAATAAATAATAGCATACAAGTGGAATTTCAAATCAAGAAAGCCAAAAGATAGAAAGAATGTCAGAACATAAATTAATAGTCGATAAGGTATATATATATAAAAGAAATTCATTAGTATTCTCAAAATATTCATTAATAATTTATGCTGTAGCTAGTTGCTAAACAAGTACCAGAATGTAATCTAGAAAATAGAGGTCTAAGATAAGAGAAAAAGCTTATAGGTAGAAACATAATTATTAGATAAATTATTATTTGGTGCTTGTGTGTGTATGACTGAAGTTATGATACAATACATGTTTCACTAAATTCACCATTGAGTGTATACTCAGTGTATTAGTTGTCCGATGTGTAGGTAATAAGCTTGACCAACAGTGTAAAGTAATCTGTAGTGTAGCTGAAGGCTATCCTAGTAAGATTTTATTTCAAAATTATTATATAACTGGTATTAGAAGCACTCATGCATGTGACTGCGGGTTGTATGCATAGAACCATATACATATAGTGGAAATATTAGTAATTAGTAGACACAAAATAGGGACGATAGCTACAGACAATAACACAGGCTAAGAATATGTTGAATGGCTTAATACATGAATGTAATATACTGTGTGTATATGAAATGGTTCATTAGAGTTACTGAATGAATTTTTACTACTGAATAAATTTAATGTTAGGAGAAGTTAAATAAAAGCTACTTAGGAAAATCATAGGATGGATGACCTCTAAGAAGTAGCATCCTTTGCCTAATTTCTTATGAATTAGGTAGAGGGTGTTACAGTGTTGTCAGATGAGATGGGGAGAATGCTTTATGTGTGGAGCTAGAGATCATTACCAGAGGGATTGCCCTGAGAAGTAGGCAGATGCTACCCAATTTCAAGTCTCCTCTCCAGCACCTAGAAGAGGGTAGAAGAAGAACAAGAATGATAAGTCGAGTACTAGTTAGAGGATAGAGTTTGAGACTTAAGCACCAGTAAGCCAATACGCCATATGAGCTTATGAGGAAGCTGAAGCACTCGACGTCATTGCTGGTACCTTTTCTTTATATGATGTACCTATCTTAGCATTGATAGATCTAAGGTCTACTAATTCATACAACTACACTACACAAGCATGAGATAAGGTTTAAAACCTGAATCTATGGATATAGACATCCTAGTTAGCAACCTAATTGGGAGAATGTGATAGTGAATAGGATTTATAGAAACTGTCTTTTAGTAGTTCAAGAATAGGTGTTTCCATCTAATCTTATTGAACTACCCTTTAATGAATTTGATGTTGTTTTGGGTATAGATTGGTTGTCTGAACACCACATAGTAGTTGATTATGAGTAGAAGATGCTTACCCGTAAGACAACTAAGGGATGTGAGGTGATAGTAGCTGGTGAGTGGAATTCCCTATCCAATCTTATCTCAAATGTAATAGCTAGGTGACTTATTCAGAAGGTATGTGAGGCTTATTTAGCCTATGTAGTGGATACCAATAACACAGAACTGAGCCTTAACTAGATAACAATAGTGTCAGAATTTCTTAATGTATTTCTAGATGAACTCCTAAGAATGCCACCATAATGAGAACTTGATTTTGAAATTGAGGTGTATCCTAGTACTACTCTTGTATCCATTACTCTATATTCAATGGAGCTTACAAAATTGAGAGAGCTAAAAGTCCAATTACAAGAATTACTAGATAAAGGCTTCATCAGGTCGAGTACCTCACCATAGAGAGCACTCATGCTCTTTATGAAAAAGAAAGATGGATAATTATGACTATGCATTAAGTATAGGTAGTTCAATAAGGTGACAGTTAAGAACAAATGCCCATTGCCAAGAATTGATAATCTCTTTGATCAACTTTGAGGTGCTAATGTATTTTCTAAAATTGACATGAAATTAGGTGTCACTAGTTGAGAATTAAGGAATCAAACATCCAGAATACTATTTTTTGCACTAGATATAGGCATTATGAGTTCTTAGTGATGCCATTTGGGCTCACTAATGCCCTTGCAACTTTTATAAACCTCATGAATAAAATATTCAAGCCATATCTAGACCAGTTTGTCATAATCTTTATTAATGACATTTTGGTGTACTCTAAAAATAGAGCAGAACATGAACTACGTTTGATAACTATGTTGTAAACCTTGAGAGAATGTTAACTATATGCAAAGTTGAGTAAATTTTAGTTTTGGCTAAATGAAGTAGCTTTTTTAGACCATATAGTTTTAGTAGATAGCAATAAGGTTGATTCGAGTAAGGTTAAAGCTATGCTAGAGTGGAAGCCTCCTAGGAATGTGACTAAAATCCAAAGCTTCCTAGGATTGCTTGTTATTATAGGACATTTATAAAAGGTTTCTTCATGATTGTAGCCTTATTAACTAGATTGTTATGAAAGGATGTAGGATTCATCTGGGATGACAAATACTAGGCAAGCTTTAACAAGCTTAAAGCAATGTTAATTGAAGCTCATGTTCTCACTCAACTCGAGTATGAAAAGGATTTTGTGGTTTACGGTGATGCTTCATATAAGAAACTTAAATGTGTTTTAATACATGATGGAAAAGTGGTAGCTTATGCTTCGAGGCAACTAATGCCATTTGAATAGAATTACCCAACACATGATCTAGAATTAACCGCCATTGTATTTGCATTAAAGGTCTGGAGACACTATTTATATGGTGAAAAGTGTTGCATCTACACTAATCATAATAGCTTGAATTACCTCACCACACAGAAAGAATTGAACTTAAGACAGTAATTTTGGATGCAACTGATAAAGGATTACAACCGTCTGATTGACTATCACCCGAGGAAAACTAATGTAGTGGTAGACACCTTAAGTTAGAAGTTCATAATAGTTATGGCAGCTATGAATGCCAAGATGAAGTATGCTGAGAATGATCTAATTTTAGCTAAATTACAAATGAAACCTGACTTTAAGCAGTAGGTGAAAGAAGCACAAGTGCGAGATAATCATCTTATGCAGATACTAAGTAATGTTAAAGAAGGGAAGATCATAGAGTTTGAAATTAAGGCAGATGGATGCTTATAATTCCATACCAGATTAGGTGTATATAAAGTGGAAGAAGTAAGAATGTAGATCTTAAAGGAAGCACATGATTCTTTATATTCCATACATCTAGAAAGCATGAAGATGTATAAGGACTTAAAACCTCACCATTGGTGGCTTGGAATGAAACAAGATGTGGTAGAGTATATGGCTCGAAACTTGACATGTCAG
>CANXYI011164711.1:0-21865 GCA_948208565.1 Hura crepitans
CATTCTTTAATTTTGCAATTTCAATTAATAATGCATTATATTATTGGATACACATACCAAATATGCTTAAAATGGTTTTTTCACCCTTCATATGCCTTCTATTTCCTTTCTCCCTTAATCCTTTATCTTTCCTTTAAAAATATACATATCAAAAGCATGTAAAATTCTAATTAAAATCTATGCACTTCTAAACTTAAAATTGACCTTATAAAACTTTAACTAACATCAAATGGCATCCTTAAAAATTATAAAACCCCAAAAATAATTATTCATGCAATAATTGGTTCCTATTCATCCATAACCTCTAAATTTTCATAATAAATAAAATAGCCATCCAATTATCAAATTGACTGGATAAATCTCTTATTGTCAACCAATTACATCTTAAAAAAAATATCAAAGCTTAAAAATAAACCCTTTTCTCCATAATTGGTCACTATTCATCCATAATATTAAAAAATCCATAGAAATTTATACATAACTCTAAATCAATTTCTAACTTGATATAACTTCATTTGGAACATTAAATTACTCTTAAAAATATAAAACCTCAAAAATAAACATTTACCTAAATTTTGGTTACTGTTCACCCATGATTAACCCATCTAAAATTCTCCCAAATTTCTTTAATTAAGCCCTCAAATCTGATGTTCAAAGCATATAGAGGTTAAATTATATCATAAAGGGTTAATTTGGTGTGAGGTTTGTTGGAAATTTAGAGAAGAGAAGTTTGAAAACCCTAAAAATGACTTCTTTTCCTTTCACGTGAAAAGAAGAAAAAGAAAAATAGAATGGCTACTAGAAAATGTCATCTTTTGGCTGCTGAAATTGAATTTATATACCAGCAATCAATGGGCAAGTTAATTTCATTAAAAATTCGATGGCCCATATTAAAGCCCAACTGAAAATCTTTTATTTTTTTGCTTTAATCCTTTTTTATTTTTTTCTTCCATTCCTCTATCAATTTACATATAATATGATCCCAAATAATCATACATATCATTCCTTAAAAGCCCAAAAAAATCCATGCTCAAAAATTGAGAAAATCTTATTAAAATGGCTACTTTTATTTTTACCTTATTCTTATAAAATACTTCTCGATGTTCAAAATATCCCAATAATTATACTTAACCTTATTATGGGTTAACATATAAAAATAAAGAAAACAAACTTTTACATATTAACCCACCTATGGGTTAATCACATTTTTCAGTGGACTTCATGAAAAATTCTAGTTTATGCATTAACTCATCTATAGTTTAATATGCAAAACCATAAAGTTAAACTTCCATACTTTAACCCATTGACTTCTATTCTATAGCATTAGTATGACTCGGGTCTCGAGAAATACTATTCACATCCTGAAAAGTACTATTCAAAATACCAAAATTTTTAAGTGTTACAACTACCTAATTAGATCATATAATAAATATGTATAAAACAACAAAAAAGCCAAAAAGTATCCGTCTCTTGATCTACAACAAATATCGAGGCTTTAACTCTAATCTAGTTATTCAAACTATGCATCACAAAGAAAACGATGCACTAAGCAAATTTACATAATAGTGTAATCAAGGAAATTTAAATGCACACACAGTCACACTCATATGTGTATAATGATGGCAAAATAAAATGTAGTTATAAGTGCATAAAATATAATATTTAAAATAAGAAGAATGTATGCGTATAACTTAAACTTCATAAAGTATGCACATAATTATAAGAAACATTTGTCAAATTTAATGAATCTCAATTATTAACCATTTTAACAAATTTGAATATTAATCATATTTTATTGCCCATACTTAAGAAAACATGTGACACCCCTTGCCCGATCCAGAAATAGACCCAAATAAGGAGCGTGCACATAAACATGTACCCAACTTAGTTAACTCTTTTACTATTACTCAAAAATCCAAATAAATTAAAACCTTTTTAATTCATGTTTATCTTAAAATTGAATTTTTTTTAAATTATTAAAAATCCATTTTAACTTGTAACATCTATTGTGAGAATCCTCATGTCAAAAATCTAGCAGCATAAAGGCTGTAGTGGGACCCTATTCGAAAATGAATAGTAACTTACATATTGAACAACACTTTTAAAAGCAACCATCACATTCTTAACACAAATTAATCCTTTTGACCATCTATCAATAGCTCAACATCACAACAACACTATAACAAAAAATGTTTCATATAAGCATCGAAATATAGGTTTAATTTTGCTAAAGTTGTTACAAAAACAATAATTTCCCAGATTAGGCCCAATCCCTCTCATGTTACATACAAGTGCCATTAAGCTATTTATATCACAATAACAATATGTCCAAATTAGTGAAATACCTAAAAAGTAGCTTGCTCATAACCTACAATAGTTATGAGGCTTTGACTCTAATCTAGTTCTTTAACTTAGTTGTCGAAAATAAAATGATGCGTTAAGCAAATTTTCTTAGTAGTGTAACTAAGGAAATTTAAGTGGTCATGCATTCGCATGCATATATATGAAATGGCAATTTAAATATATATACATCTATGCACATACATGCTCAAAAAATAATTTAAATAAACAAGAACATATGTATATCACAATCTCATAACTAAGCATTCATCATAAATAACATTCATAAAAATAATCAAAAATCAAGTATCACACTATTTAATAAATTCCCTCATGAATATATTTTAATGCCCATTCTTAAGGAAACACTTAAATATACTAAATAATAGGGACATTAGGCCACTGAGCCCATTAGAACTATAAAGGCCCATATTTTGAACCTAAAGCTCATTACCAAACCCGAAGGTCATTATCTAAACTCGAAGTTCTTTATCCAGACCCAAAGGTCATTATCCAAACCCGAAGATCATTATAAGACATTAAAGCATCCTAGCAACTGCTAAATCCCTAGTTGATCGATCAACCTATCTAATCCGAGATGTTAAGTAGTATGGGCTAATCACCATATTTTAAATTCTATTATTTAAATCACTTTAAATAGATTAATTAATTTTTACAACATTAGTTAAGCCAACAAATGACCAACTAGGAAATAATATCTCTTATGTTCATCAAATTTGTGCCTAAGCTTAAAACAATGCACATACTACATAGCATAATCATCAACCACTTAGGACATCAACATATTGATGCCTATATACATCTTTTCAAAATATAACATAGCCATGTTAGGCATCCTTTCCATAAAAAACACCACATTATGGCCCATGCATATTTTGGCCATAATGCCTTTCATAAAGCACTTACTTATTCCAATGAGCATAATCCCAAACCATATATGATTTCAATTATAAATCTCAAGTATGATACCTAATTATGCCATAATACAATCCAAGTTCACACAAAGACATATAAGCATATTTAATCAAGTTACATTACATACTTAACACCTTAATCACAATTGCATCAATTCCTTTACTTGTGCTTGTATTATTCCAACATATACACATACATTAAACTTATAGGCCATTCATCCATATTACACATACACACACACAAATATCCATTTATCAAGCTAAATGCACCAATACACTACATAATGTTCCTTACATGGTGATTTATGTACATCATGTTAATACATATCCATTCATCATCATAAAACACACATTCCCAGCCCTATAACCATTCATACATCCATTATCAAGCCATACACACATTTATTCATACATTAATTCCATAACATAACAATTGCAATCCAACAATTATCACTACTCAAGGTAAAATTAACTATCAAGCATGCAGTTTACATCAGACACCTATATGCCTATCTTAGGGCATTTTTGGCCCTCACTACAACACACCCTCATCATAAATTTCAACATCATTCAAGTATTTATTTCAACATAATAAATACAACTAACATTAATAAACCACATTTATGTATGTTTACACTCAAAACCAACACTTCCATATTCAAACATACACACACATAAATACACAAACACATATACAAACATTAAGTTTTCATAATTACACTTACAACAAGTCAAAAATATGACACCGAATCCACTTATGCCTTCTCTTTCCCATTATCTTTGCAGTTGTTACTCGGTTCAGGTGTCAATTATAGATTTATTTTGTAAAAATGTGTATAAAATTATACAAGCTTCAAAAATTAAAATCGACCACATATATAGGCTTTTGGGCATCTAAGGAACATGGGAACAATAATACAGCTCAAAAAAACTTACCCAAATAAAAAATAGTTACTATTCAGCAAGTCAAACAAATCGAGCAAATCTTTCAATATTTCTCGAATATCTTGCTTCTAATGACTTTTAAAGATCGTGGAGGCTTATATGTAGGGCTTAATTGTAGGAAAATGATGTTAAAATGAGAAGATAATAAAAAAAACTCAAAGAGTTTCTATGGAGGAGGTACTATTGGCTAAAAGAGAAAGGGAGGAGAGGTGAGGAAGATGCAACTATTCACATTTTGACATAACAAATGAATTTTGACCTCTTATATACTTTTGCAAAATTTCTTTTTTAGTCCTCCTCTTTTCTCTCTTTTCCACCCTTTTTACCTCAATTAACCTCATTAAAATTCATTTTAAATCATATAATTAATGCCCCATAACCTTCTAAAAATTAGAGCTCAAAAAATGAGAAAACCCGAATAAAATGCCATTATTTTACTTTACCCAATTTTAGTAAAAATACTTTCTGATATCCAAAAATTCCAATTCCAATGCTAATGGACTATTTAAAATTTTTAAGTATTAAGTTGTATCAATCCTTGAATTTTTTGAGCAACTGTTGAATATTTTTATAGTTCAGCTAAAATTAGGTCACTATTCACATAACATTACTGTAAAACTTAACTATCATTTTAACCACCTAAATTACTTCATTTTAACTTCAAATTTCACCCATAATTATGTTATGATTAATACTTCCATTCAATAAAATTAGTATCCCCTACCTTGAAAAAAACACTATTCACATTCTATGAAGTACTATTCATAACACTGGGATTTTTTGGGCATTACATTTCTTTCCCTTTTAAAAGAAAATTCATCCTCAAAATTACCTAGTTCAAACAATTGAGGATATTGCTCTCTCATTTGAGCTTCTGTCTCCCCAGTAGCTTATTTCATGCCATGGTGTCTCTAGAGCACTTTTACAAGTGGTACAATCTTGTTCCTTAGTTCCTTCACCTTTATTGCCAAGATTCTTATAGGTTCCTCTTCTTAAGATAAATCTAGTTTGATATCTACTTCTTCGACTGACAATACATGTGAAGGATCATATCTATACTTTCGAAGTATAAACATATGAAAAATATCATGTATCTACTAAAGTTCAGAAGGTAAAGCTATTTTGTAGGCTACTGGTCCACACGTTATGTTACTTCATAAGGACCAATAAACCTTGGACTTAACTTTCTTTTCTTACTAAATCACAAAACCTTTTTCTAATACGAAACTTTAAAGAACACCTTATCTCCCACTTCATATTGAATATCCGTCCTCTTTAGATCAGCATAAGACTTCTATCTATCTAAAGCTACTTTCAATCTATCTTTAATGATCTTCACTTTCTCTTTAGGATCCTTAATCAAATATGGCCCCATTAACTTCGTTTCACTCAGCTCATTCTAGCATAAAGGATTTTTGCACTTCCTTGTATAGAGAGCTTTATAAAGAGCCATTCCCAAGCTTGCTTAACAAGTATTGTTATAAGCAAACTCAGGTAAGGATAGGTAACAATCCCAACTTCCCATGAACTCTATAGCATATCCTCAAGCACCTAACAAGCACACTTAACATGAATATCACACATATAACTTAGCATCAAAATCACTCAAGTACCAAGAGTTACCTGAATGACTCTTTCTAACTATTCATCAATTTAAGGATGAAATGCCATACTGAAACTTAATCGAGTGCCTAAGGCATTATAAAGCTTCTTCTAAAACCTCAAAGTTAACCTCGGGCTTCAATCTAATATGATTAAAGTAGGCACTCTATACAATCTGACAATCTTATCAATATATAATTCTATAAGCTTCTCTAAAGAATAATCCATCTTAACTGTTATGAAATACATAGTCTTGGTTAACCGATTTATTATAACCCAAACTAAATCACATCTACTCCTTGTCATAGTTAAATTGACAACAAAGTCCATAATATCCCAATTCCACTTAGGAATTACTATAGGACTGAGCAATCTAGAGGGAACCTGATGCTCAGCCTTCACTTGCTGACATGTGAGGCACTTAGTTATGAACCTCAACACATCTATCTTCATACCTAGACACCAATAAGAAACCTTCAAATCTTAATACATCTTAATGCTACCAGGATGTATAACATACGGAGCACTGTAAGCTTCTTGTAAAATTTACTTCCTCAATTCTTCCACATCTGGTACACAAATCTTATCGAGGTAGCATAGATAACTATCACTTTTGATCTCATACTCAGTAGGGTTTCCCTCTTGAGTGGTACTTTTTACACTCATCAGCTTGTGATCATCCTTCTGAGAATCCTTTACTTATTGCAGCAAACTGGGCTTTCCTTGCAACTCATCCAATAAAGCATCATCACCCATAAGCTATAATCTGACGTTCATGGCTCTCATAGCTGCCATAAACTTTCTACTAAGAGCATTTGCCACTACATTGGCCTTCCTTAGATGATAATCAATCAAGCAATCATAGTCCTTGATTAATTCCATCTATCATCTCTATCTCAAATTCAATTTCTTCTACGTAAAAAGATACTTCAAAATTTTATGGTCTGTGTAAACATAACACTTTTCTCCATAGAGATAGTGTTTCTAAATATTTAAAGCAAACACAATTGTTGCAAGCTCTAAATCATGAGTAGGGCATTTCTTCTCATGTGACTTCAACTATCTTGAAGCATAAGTAACAATCTTGCCTCTTTGCATTAAAACACACCCTAACCTATTATGAGATGCATCACTATAGATGGTAAAATCCTTCCCTAACACTAGTTATACAAGGATATGAGCCTTTACTAACATGACTTTTAGCTTGTCAAAACACTTCTAGCATCGATCATCCCAAATAAACTTGACATTTTTCCTCAACAAGTGAGTCATAGGTACTGTAATCAAGGAGAAACCCTTAACAAAGTGTTTATAATACCCTGCCAAACTAAGGAAACTTTTCATCTCTATTGTATTCCTAGGTAGCTTCCATTTCATAATAGCTTGTATCATACTAGGATCCACTCAAATACCTTTAGCACAAGCCATATGTCTTAAAAAAGACACCTTACTTAGCTAAAACTCACACTTACTATGTTTGGTAGAGAGCTTCTCATCTCATAGAACTTAAAGAGATATTCTCAAATACTACTCATGTTCTTCCTTACTCTTTGAGTATACTAGAATATCATCTATAAAAACCACCATAAAGTGATTTAAAAAAGGTTAAAAGACTCGATTCATGAGATCCATAAAAGCTACAAGGCTTTTGGCAAGCCTAAATGGCATTACTAAGAAATCATAATGGCCATAATGCATTTTGAAAGCTATCTTGGCCACATCCACCTCTTAAACCCTCAACTGGTAATAAGTAAACCTTAGATTAATCTTGGAAAACACATTAACTCCTCTAAGCTAATCAAACAAAGCATCTATCTATGGTAAATGATATTTGTTCTTGATGGTCACCTTGTTCAACTATTGGTAGTCCACACATAACAAAGAGAACCATCCTTTTTCTTAACAAATAAAATTGGTGCTCCCTATGGTGATACACTCAGCCTTATAAAATGTTTGTCAAATAACTCTTGCAAATGAACATTCAATTCCTTTAACTCTATAGGAGTCATTTGATATAGAGCTATAAATAGCAGAGCAGTGTCAGGTAAAACCTCTATACTGAACTTGAGTTCCTTCTGCTGGTAAACTAGGTAACTCTTTAAGAAAAACATCTGCATACTCTGACACCACTAGTATAGCACTAGCATTTAGCTCTCCTTTTCTGATATCATACAAATGCACTAAGAAAGCCTGACAACCCTTTCTCAATATCCATCTGGCTGTAACAACTAATATCACATTAGAGAGAAAATTTGTTCTCTTACTAACCACTGTAATCTCTGTCCCATCATTAGCCTTAAGAGATATCTACTCTTGACCGTAGTCCATAACGGCTTGATACTTAGACAACCAATCCATGCCCAAGATTAAGTTGAACTCATCGAAAGGTAGCTCAATAAGATTGGCCAAAAACTGATGTCATTGTATTATCAAGGGACATCCTTTATAGACCTTGTTCACAATTACATACTAATTATAAGGTTGCTAACCATAATCTCTATGTCAAGGTTTTTTATGCTAACCCCCAGTCTTGTGCCCATGCAGTGCATATATATAAGTGTGTAGACCCTATATCAATCAAAGCAAAATCATAAGAGTCAAAAAAAAAAAAAGAAAGGTACCTACTATCGCTTTAGGTGAATTATTCTCATCTATAGCTCTGATGGCATGCTATCTCATAGGCACTTTAGGATTTACTCTGCTCTCAGCCCTAACTCTCTGAGTACCCACTATCTCCTCTCCTCAATCCCCTTTTTAATCTCTAGCAAAACTAGGTGCAGATCTATGTCCACCCTCAGGCAGCTTTGAGTATTCTCTGATGAAATGGCCTACTACACCATATCCAAAATAAACTCTTAGTTTGGATCTTTAACACTCCCACTTATATCTCCTATGATAGGTCTGACACTTAGGCTATTGATTATTCTAGGCTATGGTCACTAGAGCACTAGCAACCTAAGACTATTGCTATCTTGTCTTACTCTATGTTCCCCATCCCTATCTCTAAGACTGACCTTGCTTTTGGGTCTACTATGATACCCTAGACTGACTTCTCTTGAACTTCTTGTCTATATGCTAGGTTGCACTAACTGATCCCTAACCATATGATCTCTTCTTTTCATAAAACTCATTTCTCTCTTTATGTACCTCCTCTGCCATATGTCAAGCTACTACTAGTGCAAAGAAATCCCAAATCTTTATAGGAGCTATGTTTACCTTAATCTCCACATTCCTTTTTACAATCTCTTGCATGGTGAAGTCCTTCTCATACTTTGGTATTAACTTCTATCCTTACTTAAGGTCCACGAACTCCTGTCTTCTAGCATCTAAGTACTGCTTAGATACATATTTCTTCTCGAGCCCCTTTAAAAAGTAATCCCATGTCAAGTTAGCCTCATTCTTATGTTCTGTCAAAGGCTTCCACCACTTGAAAGCTTCCTCTTGTAACACAGAAGTTACATAAATAACCTTATCTTCTAGTGTACACTTAAGTTGCTACATGATTCTGATGGTTTTATCAAGCCAGTACTCTATTACACTAGTATCTGCCATACCTTTACCCTTAAAATCCTTGGACCCCATCTTCTTATTCCTTTCGAGATAGGTCTTCTAGAGAGCCTATGTACTAAAGGTGGTTGTTGAACTTGTGGGGTGGTGGAGGTGCTACTGTTGTGGCTTATCTCAGTAGATCCACATCTCTCTCATAAAAACTGGTGGTACTTGTGCTATTGAGGATACTTACCTAGAATAACTTCTAGAAATAGACATAGCTCTGACAGATCCTTGCCCAACAATCATTAAAACATGGCTCTCGACCTCTTCCTTAATATGAGGTGTATTTGAACTCATCATAATCTATAGGCAAAAGAACATATTATAAGCCTCAATACCATATTATTATGTGATGCAAGTTTTTAAACTAATTACACTTATACATAACCCTTAAATACCGAGGAATGCCTAAATCAAAGCTCTAATACCACCAAATATGACACCCTTTACCCTATCCGATTGTCGAACCCAAATAAGAAGCCTGCACACAAACGTGTACTAAACTAACTTAACTCTTTTACTATTACTCAAAAATCCAAATAAATTAAACCTTTTTAATTCAAGTTTGTTATAAAATCAAAGTCTTAAAATTCTATTTTTTTTAAAAATTATAGAATATCCATTTTAACTTGTTACATCTATTTCAAGAATCCTCGTGTCAAAAATTCGGCAACATAATTGGTGTACCAAGAGACTATCTCAAAATGAATAGTAACATGTATATGAAAATAACACTTCTAAAAGTCAACCATCACGTTCTCAACACAAATTGGTTCTTCTGACCATCTATCAATACCTTAACATCACAACAACACCATAATAAAAAATGTTTCATATAAACAACAAAATATAGGTTTAATTTTGCTTAAGCAGTTACAAAAACAATAACATCCCATATTAGGTCCAATCCCTCTCATGTTACATACAAGTGCCATTAAACTATTTACATCACAATAACAATATGTACAAATTAGCAAAATACCCAAATAGTAGCTTGCTCTTAATTTGCAATAGTTAAGAGGCTTTGACTTTATTCTGGTTCTTCAACTAAGGTATCACAAATAAAATGATGCACTAAGCAAATTTGCTTAGTGGTATAATTAAGGAAATTTAAGTGCTCTTGCATTCACATGCATACGTATGAAATGGAAATTCAAATATATATACCTTTATACACATACGTGCTCAAAAAAATAATTTAAATAAATGAGCACATATTTATATCACAATCTCATGCCTAAGCATTTATCATAAACAACATTTATAAGCATAATTAAAAATCAAGTATCACACTAGTTAATAAATTCCCTTATGAACATATTTTAATGCCCATAATTAAGGAAACACTTAACTATCCTAAATAATTAGGACATGGGGCCACCGAGGCCATTAAGACCATAAAGGCCCATAATCTAGATTCGAAGGTCATTACCAAACTTGAAGGTCATTATTCAGACCTAAAGGTTATTATAAGACACTGAAGTGTCCTAGCAGCTACTAAACCCTTAGTTGACTAGTCAACCTATCCAATCTAGGTTTTTAACTAGTATGGGCTAATCACCATATTTTAAAATTTATTATTTAAGTCATTTTAAATAGCTTAATTAATTTTTACAACATTAGTTGGGCTAACAAATGACTACCTAGGAAATAAAATCTTTTATGTTCATTAAATCCATGCCTAAGCTTAAAACAATGCATAGAATAAACTCATATGCACATACTACATAGCATAATCATCAACCACTTAGGATATCAACATATTCATGCCTATATGCATCTTCTCAAAATACAACATAGCCGTATTAGGCATACTTTTCATTAAAAACACCGCATTATGGTCCATGCTTATTTTGACCATATTACCTCTTATTAAGCACTTACTTATTCCAATGAGCATAATGACAAACCATATATGATTTCCAACATAAATCTCAAGTATGATACCTAATTATACCATAAGTCAATCCAAGTTCACACAAAGACATATAAGTATATTTAATCAAGTTACATTACATACTCAACACTATAACCACAATTGTACTAATACCTTTACTTATGTATGTATTAATCCAACAAACACACATACATTAAACTTATAGGCCATTTGGCCATATTACACATGCACACACACAAATATCCATTTATTAAACACACTACATAATGTTCCCCACATGGTGATTTATGTACATCATGCCAATACATATCCATTTATCAATATAAAACACATATTCCAAGCCCTATAACCATTTGGCCATCCATTATCAAGCCACACACACATTCATTCATACTTTAATGTAATAACATAACAATTGCAATCCAATAATTGTCATTACTCAAGGTAAAATTAACAATCAAGCATGCATTTTACATCACACACCTACATGCCTATCTTATGGAATTTTTGGCCCTTACTACCACACACCCTCATCATAGATTTCATTATCATTCAAGCATTTATTTCAACATAATAAATACAACTAACATTAATAAATCACATAGATACATCATTTATGCTCAAAAATAACACTTCCATATTCAAACATACACACATATTAATGCACAAACACATATACACACATTAAATTTCCATAATAACACTCATAATGAGTCTAAAATATGACACTAAGTCACTTATGCCTTCTCTTTCCCTTTATCCTTGCAGTTATTACCCACCTCAACTTTTAATTATAGATTCATTTCGTAAAAATGTGTATAAAATTATACAAGCTTCAAAAATTAAAACTAACCACATATATAAGCTTTTGGGCACCTAAGGAACATGAAAAAAATATTGGAGCTTAAAAAAACTTACCTGAATAAAAAATGATTAATATTCACCCAGTCAAAAAATTGAGCAAATCCTCTTATATTTCTCAAATTTTCTCACTTTTAATGACTTTTAAAGATCATGAAGGCTTAGATGTAGGGCTCAATTAGAGGAAAATGAGGTTAAAATGATGAGATTAGAAAGAAACTCAAAGATTTTCTATAGAGGAGGTAGTGTCAGCTAAAAGAGAGAGGAAGGAGAGGTGAAAAAGATGCAACTATTCACATTTTGACCAATTAAATGAATTTTGACCTCTTATATAATTGTGCAAAATTGCACTTTTAGTCCTCCTCTTTTCCCTCTTTTCCACCCCATTACCTTAACTAATCTCAATTAAATTCTTTTTAAATCATATTATTAATGCGCCATAACCTTTTTAAAATTGGAGCTCAAAAAATGAGAAAAATCAAATAAAATGCCATTATTTTACTTTACTCGATTTTAGTAAAAATACTTTTCGATATCCGAAAATTCACATTCTAGTGCCAATGGACTATTTTGAATTTTTAAGTATTTAGTTGTATCAGTCCCAGAATTTTCTAAGCAACTTTTGAATATTTTTGTTGTTTAGCTAAAATTGGGTCACTATTCACACACCATTACTATAAAACTTAACTGTCATTTTTAACCACCTAAACAACTTTATTTTGACTTCAAATTTCACCCATAATTATTTTATGATTAATACTTCCATTCAGTAAAATTAGTGCCCCAGCCTTGAGAAAACACTATTCACATCCCAAAAAGTTCTATTCATAACACTGAGATTTTTTTAGCATTACAAAGCACATAACTATACAAGTTAATAGGGACACCCGAGCCATAAAGGCCCAAAAATTCAGACTCGAAGGTCATCAAGACTATGAAATCCAGCAATCCGGACCCAAAAGTCATTAAGACTATGAAAGTCCAACAATTTGGACTCAAAGGTTATCAGGACTATAAAAGCCTAAAAAATCTCATCATAAGACCTGTAGGTTATAAATGTCAACATAGGACCCATTGTACAGAAGTACCCTACAGCTACTAAATCCTTAATTGATCGGTTAACCTATCCAATGTAGGTTATTAACTTGTATGGGCTAATCACCAATTTTATTTTCTTAATTCGCAATTTTAAGTAGCTTAAGCAAACTTTAAAAGAAGGTTAGTGTAAACACTGGGTTTTGAGGCTCCCATTTTTGGATTGCCCAATGATGAATGGAGAAAAAAATTCTAATAAATAAGAATACTGTCACCAAAACTCGAGAAAAATAGTTTATAGACTTTGTTATAGCTCGACAAGCTCATGGTGCAAACCAAGATACGAGAAAAATATCGACCTGAGCCTTTAACCCACCATAAAAGCCAAGTGAGGTGCGTAAGGCAAAGTCCCCCCCTCCGATGTGGAGTAAAATTTTTATAAAAAATTAATTAAAAATAAAAATTTTAATTTTCACTATTTTGGGATAAAACAGCATTGTTTTGACGCCTAAAATGATCATTTGGCTTGAACTAAAATGGCCATTTTAAGGGCTAAAATGGTCATTTTTAGCTCCCAATACAACATTGTTTCGCGCATCAGAGTCTCACATGAACTCTTAAACTAGCCATAGAAAATGGCCATTTTAGTAGTGAAAATAGTTATTTCACTTTGGGAAACGGCCATTTTAGCCAAAATGGCTATTTTTAGTCTTAATTTTTGTGTATATAAGTCAAACTCCATGCCAATCTAAGGGATCAACTTTTCTTGATAAGTGTAAACTTAAAATGTGAGAAACAATTTATAAACACTTTTCTTCTAATTTTTAGAGATTCTTTTAAAACTTTTTGCCTATTTTCTCTCGAGTGAATTCCTAAAAGCAATTATACATGATGGGTTAACCAAACCTTCTTCCTCTTCTTCTTTATTTTCGAGTTCTTTTTGTATCCATCTACTAGTGAGTTGTGGTGCCCTTTTGTTTTATTTTATTTGTTACCCATTTACTAGTTAAATATGGTGACCTTATTTTATTTAGGTACTCATCTACTAGTTAAATGCATTACCCTTATCTTATTTGCTCATTATTAATATACTGTTCTACTTCATTTTTTATTTGACTATTATTCGTTCTATCCTTATATGTTGTTTAATTATTTTTATTTCTTATTTCCTTTATTACTTATTTAATTATTTATTTCATGTTCTTTTTTTTCTTTATTCTATTTGTCAATTTCATCATTTGTTTCATACTAACATTGTGCTTTTTCTTGTGATGCAAGTTGTTTAAAATATGTCTAGTTTTATTTAACCTGTCTTTTCCCTTTTATCAAACATATGGTGAAGTTAACCTTTTGTTATTTTTTCTCCTTTTATTTTGTTTTTATTTTATTATTTTCCTTCTATTCATTTATTTTGTCTAACCTTTATTTTCTTCTCAATTTTCTCCTTTTTGTTTTATTTGTCTTTATTCAAATTTTTATTGGGTTAAACTATATTTTAGGCAATTTTCACGTAATTTTTATTTCCTTTTCAATTAGAATCTATTTTATGTAATTGCCATGTAATTTAATTTTCATTTTAATTTTTTCCTTATATATTTTGTGAATGTTGTAATAGGTAGAAAATGATTTTTTACTCATTTCTAAAAAATAACCAAATTGTTTTATACCTAATTAATTGGTGTTTTCCAAATAAAATAGGTTTTGATTTTTCCATAATAAAAGTTATAAATAATAAAAGTTGTTTTCTAAAAATTGGCATGTGAGAACCAAAGTTATCAAAATAATCAATTACCTAGTTTGATGTATGACATTCTTTAATTTCATGTATTTTCTTTATAAATATGTACGTTTTATTATTTCTTTATGTGATGTTTTATTTTAATTATGAAACTAGTTTGAGAAAAAGGATAAAATTATAAATTTATTCTGAAATTCTATATTAACTTGAGGTATAAATAAGAGTAGGGTTCTAACCCACTCTAGTTTTGGCCCTGCAAGGTGTTTCCCAACTCCGGTTGGGTGGTGACTTCTACTTTGTAGTTCCCAACTCGCTCTTTTTAGGCTAATCAAATAGGAATGACTTAAGATTCCTTTAATTTCCTTCTTGTCTTATAGGACTTGAGAGGTGAGATTTAGGTTAAGTCGTTGGTTGTTTCAATTTGTTCGACCTCAAAAAGGAAGGGACATAAATAGTGGTGACTCTATTAGGGACACCATAAGGCCATACTCCAAATAACTTAAATTAATATAGAATTTTGTGTTTTGAATTTATAATATTATCCTTTTTCAAAATTGCATTATGTGTTAAAGTCTTAGAATAAGTTAGGCATCCTTTTTTAACCTGATGTCTTTTTGAAGCATGAACCATTTTCATTCAATTTGGGAGATTGTTAGAGGTGGCATCAAATCTAAGCCTCATACCAATAGGGCATATTAAATGGTGAACCAATCAATCATATGCTCATGATAAGATAGACTTATTATAAAAGGACAATGCTTGGATTACTATAACTTACACAATTACTGGGGCTACTCCTACTTGTGGTTCATCACCATCTGTTGAGGCAATAGTAGCTACACTTGCTGGAAAAACCATTGCTACTTCTAGGGGAATTGACATAAAAAAAAGAGGCTACGAGTTTATGAGAGAAAGACAAAAAACCTAAATACTTTAACAAAAAATTTGCTTTCTTTGAGGATTTTGAGGATGAAGCAAAGAAGAATACCACACCCCCAAAAAAGTTAAAGATGTTACCATGAAAAAATTAGAAGAAAAATGGAGGCAATGACCAGACTTATCACTATAGCAAGGGATTAGACCTAGATGAACTCACATTGGAATCTTAAGAGTTGCTACCTTCCAAATTTAAAATGCTAGAGATGCCCAAGTTCGATGGGATGATTGATTTAAAAGCCCATGTTAAGTAGCATGCTATAATCATTTGGGGCATAGAGCTCAGCACAAAACAAAAGATAGCATACTTTAGCCTTACACTGCAAGGGAAAGCAATTGACTAGTACCATGGGATGGAGAAGAAAGTTAAGGAAGATTATAGCAAGATCACTAAGGCTTTTATCAGCTAATATGACTGTAGCAACTATATAGAGGTTACCATGAATGACCTCAAACTGCTTAAATAAAAAGCCTAACAATACCTTCATAAAGTATTTGACAAGATGGAGGTCCAGGTCTAAAAATGAGAAGAAAACTAGAGACATCAAATCAAATCTGCATCTTCACAAAGATGCTAGCCCATACTTGAAGGATGGGGTAAAGGATAAAGGGCTAAAGGATTGGGAATCACTTAAGGACATTACCATCGATCTAAAAAAAGAGCGTGCTAAGCAAAAAAATAACTCATAAAGGTTTAATAATAGAAGAAATCACAATAGAGGCATAGGGGGAGCTAGTTACAATGGGGCTGGTAAAACTATTGAAGTGTTTATAGTGACAAGACACTACTCAATTTTGGGTAAAACATTATCTTAGTGCCTGAAATAATTCTAAAAAGAAGGAAAACTTTAACCCCTTCCTTTCAGACCTACCAAAAATGAGGGCTAGCCTTATCATAATTTAGACCTGTATTGTTAATATCATTAGCATATGGCTTATGACACAGATAATTTTCATACCTTGAGAGATAAGATTTAGGATTTGATTAATTCAAAATAGATTCTTGATCTAGAGAAGAGACAAAAGGGTTAAGGTGCCTACTCTAATATTCCTCCACCCGTCAATATGGTCAATTCAAGATTATCAAAATGGTATGTGCTATGAGATCTGTACAAAAATTACTACTTAGCAATGGAAAGAAAGGCAAAATTAGGTTAAGGCTTAGTTTGTGTGACAAATATATGGACTATTAACAATAAAAGTGGGCCACAAGAATAGGTCTAGGACTTGTAGGTTGATTCAGATTTAAAGCAAAAGCCAGTTAAAGAAGTAAAGGCTAATACAGTAACCCGAAGCAGTCAGGTAGTCCTAAAAAAAAAAAAGCCAATCCCCTTATCTATAGAGAAAGAGGATGATGCAGTAATGAAGTAACTAAAGAAGACTCCCGCATAGGTTTCAATTTAGGATCTGCTATAGTAATCCCCCTCATATTGACAGAAGGTAATTAAGGCTTTATATGCTACAATGGTTTCAACTACCATATCACCATCTAAATTGGAGACAATGGTAAAGGGGGAGGAAAAAGTAATGGTTAGCTTTTTAGATGTCGATCTTCCACCAGAAGGATGTTATCACAACTATCCTTTGTACATAAAATTAGAAGTTAAAGGTAAGCACATGGCATGCATAATGGTTGATATTAGGTCATCAATTAATATATGCCCACTCAAAGTAAAAATTGTATATGCGATCAAGGATTTCATAATCTCTCAGTCCAAACTCACCATTATAGCCTATAACAACACCAAGAGGTAGGCGTATGGGACTTTCAAAGTCAAGGTCAAAATAGGGATAATTGTAGATGATATGGAATTTGAAATGCTTGATATCCCTATGAATTTGTCCCTATTTTTAGCAAGGTCGTGGTTCTATAAGTTGGGAGGGTTCTATTAACACTACATCAAATGATAAAGATTCCCCACAATGGTGAGATTGTGACAATATAGGTTACTAAAATCAAGTTTCAATGCTCAAGATAGCCAGTTATCCCTTTAATAGTTTCCATATAGCTAGGATCTTTTTAAAAAAAGAAGAGGATGATCCCAAAGTGGTAAATATGCTTAAGAAGATGAACTATTTACTAGGAAATGGTTTGGGGCATAATTCAGATGGTTTGATTTCAATCATATTACTAAAAGGATGGAAGGATCGAAGGGGGTTAGGATACACATTAGAAACTTTATAACAAAAAAAGATGAGTAAGGGTATCCAACCACTAAAAAAGAGTTTGTTCGAGCTAAAAGGAACATCAGTTACTGTGAATAGTCAAAGCTTGCCATCATTAAAGGAAAGGTTATACCTTGGTTTGAGATCTTTAATGATGTGTTTGATTAGTCTACAAGTGAAGTCAAGGCCACCTCAAATTTTTGGAATGAAGAGGTTATGACCAATTTGGCAAATCTAGAGATTGAATCTAAAGAAGAAATTTTGACCCCTACCATGCTTGGTAAGGGGAAAAGAAAGATCAAAGAAGATGATCCTCTAGAAGATTTTTCTAAAATTTTATATGTAACCAAACTTTTTGATGATAATGCTTCTAATTCTTTTGTTAATAAGATAAATGATTTTACTTATTTTTGTGATGTCTCATCTAATTGCATAATGTATAATGATAATCATGACATGCATAACATGTTTGACATTAATTCAATTAGTACTACCTTGTTTAATCTCGATACAATGAAAACCCTAAAGAGATTTTAATTGTATCTGATGTAATTCTTGAAGAAAGGATAAAATTTGAGAAAATACTTAAAAAATATGAAAAATTATTTTCTTAGACCTATGAAGATATGCCCAAGATAGGCAAGAAGATAGCTAAACATGTTATTCACACATACCCAAAAGTAAAGCCAATAAAGCAAAAGCTGAGGGGAATAAGGCTAAAATAGGCAAAGAAGATAAAAGAAAAGGTACATAAATAAATTGAAGCCAAGATTTTAGAGGAAATACAGTATCCGACATGGTTAGCCAATGTGGTACTTGTCACCAAGAAAGATGGCAGAGTTAGGATGTGTATAGATTACAGGGATCTAAATAAGGCCTACCCAAAAGATGATTTTCCATTATCACATATCAATGTTCTAGTTAATAATGTAGCAATGTGTAAAATGTACAGCTTTGTTAATGGATATGCCAATTACAACCAAATTCTAAATAAAATAGCAAACAAGATAAAGACTGCTTTCATCACTAAATGGAGAACCTTTTACTATAGAGTCATGCCTTTTAGGTTAAAGAATGTTGGAGCCACTTATCAAAAGATGGCCATGAGGATTTTTTATGACCTGATTCATAAGGAAGTAGAGGTTTACATGGATGACATGATGATTAAGTCCACTACAAGGGAAGGACATTTTGAAGTATTAAAAAAGTTCTTTCAGTGAATCGATAAGTACAATTTATATCTAAACCCAAAAAAGTGTGTCTTCAAAGTAATTTCAAGTAAGCTCTTAAGGAATATAGTAAGTTAGAGAGGGATTGAGATAGACCTTGATAAAGTCGAAGCTATTAGAGAGATGCCAGTTACAAAGAAGGAGAAAGAGATAAAGGGATTTTTAGGCAGAATACAATACATCAGTCCATTTATAGCTAAGCTCACTACCATATATGAGCCTATTTTCAAGCTTCTCAAAAAGAATCAAGTGGAACAATGACTATCAAAGGGCATTCAACACAATCAGGGAATATCTAATAAATCTACTAGTTTTTAACCACCAAGGCATGGGAAGCCACTAATTCTCTATTTATCTATTGAAGAAAGCTCAATAGGGGCTATGGTAGCATAAGAGGACAAATTCGGGGTTGAGTTTGTGATTTACTACCTAAGCAAGAAGTTTCTTCCTTATGAGGCCAAGTGCATAGAAATGGAAAAGATTTGTTTAGTAATGGTACGGGCTTTAAAGAAACTGAGGCATTATTTCTAATCATATACAATACAGGTGGTGTCAAAACATAATTCTTTAAGATATCTTTAGAAAACTCCATCTTTTGAAAAGAGAATGAGTCAATGGCTTCTTCTACTCCAAGAGTTTGACATTCAGTACATAACATGAATGACTATTAAAGGGTGTGTAGTTACAGAACTCATGGCCAATCATCCACTAGAAGGTAAGTCATTGGAGTTTGAATACCCATATGAGAGTTTAACCCTAATAATTGTCCAAGGGTGGCAAATGTACTACAACGGGGCAGTAAATAGTAAAGGAACAGGAGTAGGGGTAATTTTGATAACCCCCGAAGGAGAGAAGCTACTATTAGCTAGAAAGTTAAGGTATAAGGTTACAAATAATATGGCAGAGTATAAAGCATGCATATTCAGGCTCGAACCATTACTGGCTCTTTGTGCAAAGAAATTTGAGGTATTTAGAGATACATCCTTAGTAGTGTATCAAACTAATGAAGAATAGACCATTAGAGATGAGAAATTAATGGCTTATGTAGAGCACTTGAGAGCCATCAATAGACAATTTGAGATGTGCACCTTTTGCCATATTTCTAGAGATAAGAATAAACTAGTAGATGTATTAGCCACCTCAATCTCCATGTGGGATAATCTAAAAGGAATAGTCTTGAAAGTAGTACTTATTCTAGTTTAGAAAAGCCTTGCCAAGAGACAGAGCAGATAAAGGAAATATAACGGGAAAAAAATAAGCTATGGTTTTATGATATTTAGAACTATTTAAAGAATGGGGAATTCCCTAAAGAAGCTATAGATAGAGATAAGAGGGTATAATAAAGCTATGAACCCAATTCATCAGTGTAGACAAGGCTTATACAAAAGGCAAGTAAATGGTCTTCAGCTTCATTGTTTGGAAAAGAAAGAAGAAAAAGGGTTATGGAAGAAGTATATGATAGGTCTTATGGTGCACATATGAATGGTTTAGAATTAGCCAAAAAGATCATGCACTAAGGTTCTTTTGGCTTACTATGGACCATGATTGTTCAAAGTATATGTAGAAGTGTCACAAAGGGGTCAGCAATATGGGGACTTAAGACATGTGCTAGTATCAAAACTACACAGTCTATTATCTCCTTAGCCATTTGCTGGATAGAGGGTAGACATAATCAAAGAAATACATCTGACAACCTCAAATGGGCATCGTTTCATTATGGTATTTATCAATTATTTTTCAAAGTAGGTTGAAGCAAAATCTTTTAAGAGGTTAGGAGTAAAAGAGATGGCTAAGTTCATAGAAAAGAATCTAATTTGTAGATATAGGGTTCCACACCATATAGCTTCAAACAATGGTGTCTAATTTCAAGCTGAGACAAAGGCACTATAACAAAAGTTCAAGATACAACACCATAAATCTTTTCCTTATAGACCACAAGCCAACAGCGCAGTTGAAGCAGTGATATATGAACATTAAAAAGATCCTAGCTAAAACAGTTGTAACCTATAAAGACTAGGGTGATAAACTCCTATTTGCTCTTTGGGGATACAAGACTATTATTCAGACTTCAATGGGTACTTCTCCATTTTCCTTGGTATATGGGACAAATGTCATACTCTTAGTAAAGGTTGTACTCCAGTTATTAAGAGTGGCTATAGAAGTAAAGACTCCTAAAGCCACCTGGGTAAAGCAAAGGTTCCAACATTTGAACTTTCTAGATGAGAAGTGATTAAAGGCTAATTATCACAATCAAGTTTATCAAAAAAGGATAGCACGAGCCTTTAGCAAAAGGTTGAAAATCACAAGTTGAAATAAGGAGGACTTGCCCTCAAATATATAAGGCTAAATCTTACTAATCTAAGGGGGGAAGTTCAAACCAAATTAGGAAGGACCATTCATCCTTAGGCAATTATTGCTAAGGGGCACTGTAATCCTTACAGATTATAATGGGAATGAGTTCAAGGAGCCTATAAACATGGATAGATTAAAATAGTTCTATGGCTAAAGACAAATAAAAGAGAAAAAGAAGAGAAAAATAGCCCTGAGGGTTAAAAACTAAAAAATGGCGGCCTTGCTAAAAGTGGGCATCCCGATAGAGTGAAAATCAAAAAAAGGCATCCTATGCAAC
>CANXYI011164713.1:0-10706 GCA_948208565.1 Hura crepitans
CATGTGTTGACAATTGAAGAAGTAGAGATATGACTTGATTTGTCTTATGAGGAAGAGCTCGTGGGTATCCTAGCTAGACAGGTCAAAAAATTGCAAAACAAGATCGTGTCATTGGTGAAAGTGCTATGGCGACATCATGGCATGGAGGAAGTGACATGGGAAAATAAGGCATAGATAAGAGAGCAATATCCATATCTCTTTGATCTAGGTATGTCGAGGACGGCATTTATCTTAAAAGAGGAAGAAATGTAAAGACCCGAAAATCCCAACTCTCGTGAATAGTATTTCCTAGGATGAATAGTGTTTCTCAAAACTTGAGTCACACTAAGTAGTCCATCAGGGAGCATTAATTATAAGGGAATTTTAGGTAAAGTTTGAAGTCAATCTGAAGTCATTTGGATGGCTAAAAACAATAAATAAGATTTTATGGCAGTGTTCTATGAATAATGCCACAGGCAAAGTTGAACTGTAAAATAAATAAAAAGTTGCTCAAAATAATTCGAGAATTATACAACCTGATACTTAAATATTCCAACGAGTCTATTGGCATTAGAATCAAAATTTTTAGATATCAGGAAGTAATTCTTTTGAATTTTAATTGAGTAATTATGTTAATTTTTCCCAGTTCCCTTCGTTTTGCAAACCCGAAATTTTGGTGATCTATAGAACCTTAATTTATCTAATTTTTAGAGGTGTTAATTATTTAATTCAGATTCCTAAGAGGGGTGGAAATAAACCCGGAAGGAAGGAAAAAAATTAATTAACAAAAAACTATAAATACCAAATAAATCCTTTTCTTTTTCATTTTTTCTTTTCCTTTCTTCCTTTTCTCTTCTTTTTATCTTCTCTTTGCCGAGAGCTATCTAGCCCTATCTCCTTTCTTTTTCTTCTTCAATCAACATCAACCACCTCTAAAAATTGTAATAGATGGAAAGCTCATGTCAAAAGCTTTTCATAGACAGCAAAATCACTCGGTTTAGTGGAGCAATTTGGGAGAAATCGTGTAGAGAAACCCGAGGTGAATAGTGACCATTTTTCATTCGGGCAAGAATTTTTGAGTTTTGATATTTTTCCCATGTTCGTTACATGCCCAAGAGTCATTTAATGTCTTCATTTTGATTTTTTAGAGCTAGTATGATTTTATATGATTTTTGCTAAATCTTAACCATTTGAATTTGCAAGCGAAACATCATTCTGTGATTCCCAAGGTAAAGGAAAGGCATGAAATGGCTTCAGGTATATGACACAATGTCAATAAGTATGTGTAATCATGTTAATGTGTTTAAAATGCATGAATATATGTTTATGTGTAAATTGACATAATATGTAATATTTGCCTTTAATGCAATTAATAGGATTTAATGCAATAAAAATAAGTGGGATGTTAAATTATGTAATGTATGTTAAGTATGAGTTAATGCATGCTATGTGTGTGTATATGTGGAGGCCGAATGGCCTTGAGAACGTGTATGTGCATATATGCGAGTCTATGCTATATGTAGGGCATCATGAGTACATACATGGATTATGGAATGCTAATGGCATAATTAATGTCATGTGGAGATTCATGTGCATGCATGGGACCTTGGGGATGCTATAAATGTTGTTGGATGTAACTTATAAGTTTTGTGCTCACATGTGATTCTTAGTAGTCATATAATTCGCATATGATATGCTAGGTGGCTAAATCATGTAATATAGAGAAATTGGGTGCATGGATATGTTTTATGATCTAAATGTATGTTCATGATGTGTGAAGATATGATATGACTTGTATTTTGGCCTTGTGTTGTGATTAAGCCGTGTAACTCCTATAGTGAATCTTGATAAGTGGTTTTGCCAAAAATGTGGCCATATGCTTGAATTGTCTATTCATGAAATCCAAGCTATACACTTGAGTGAGTAATGGTTGATTATACTTGAATGTGGCATGAATGTGATGATAATGTGCATGTTAGTGCGTATGTGTGTGTATAAGTCTAAGTTAGCTACATAACTCATTTTCATGGTAAATAACGTTGACTTGAGCTATAGTCCTTGCTATATACTATTGGCCTATGTAAAATGTGTACACAGTGATAAGTATGAACCCATGATGCATATGTTAGAATAAGTAATAATTGCTACCTTTATTAATAATAACTAAAATGGCAGAACATGATTGGTTTAGTACTTATACCCCTAGACAAACCAGTTTAGATAGGTTGATCAATTAACTAAGATATTAGCAACTACTAACGTACCTTTAGGTATGAGACCTATAGGTCACTTTATTGTGTTGACGAGCACTAGCCTTCGGGCATGACACTATGAGCCTTTGGGCATGATACCATGAGCCTTTAGGCATGATGCTGTGAGCTTTCGGGCATGATATCATGAGCCTTCAAGCATGATACCATGAGCCTTCGGGCATGATACAGTAAGCCTTCAGGCATGATACCATGAGCCTTCGAGCATGATACTGTGAATCTACCAACTAGCCTTGGATAGTTGTATTGAAATTATAGGCATTAATTAAATCTAATAATTATCATGGTTAATGATGGAGTAATATAGTTTGACATATGATCTCATTTTCATGGCATGTAAATAAAGTATGAAATGTAGCTTGTTATGCTGATTGTGTGATGATCATATTCTTAAGCTGTTGTTCGCTCTACACTATATAGGATTATGTATATGGTATATGACATGATTATTGCATGTTGTGTAATATGCAAGTTTTTTCAACATAATAACTATTGGTAATGCATGTTCAATGCATGACAGATTAAATATAAGTGTACATGTTAAAGTGATTACACCAGTAAGCTTTTTTCTTAGCGCGTTGCTTGTTTTTGCAATGTATAGGTTGAAAAAAGTACAGATTAAAGTCAAAGCCTTTACACCATAAGAGACGTGAAGAATTGCCCTCTGGGTAAATTTTGTTTCTTTGTAAATGTATAATGATGTAATAGCATTTATAGTACTCTTGTGATCCAATAGAGGGATTGGGCCTAATCTGTATAGATCAGTTTGGTTTTGTAACTCTAAGTACCATATGGTTTTTTAAACCTTTAATACAATATTTTAAATTTTATTGCATGACTTGTGTGATATCTACTGCTTCTGCATGTGATGAATGCTATTGAGGGTGCCTGAGACCCTATTGAGTTTTTGTATAATGCTTTGATGAGCATCAGGCTCCATTGTATGTGATATGGCATTTTAATGAGTTTGAAGGGTTAAGAGGACCCAGGTGGTTGGGAAACTGTTGCGCCATGATTATAGAAGTGTTTTACAACAAGTACTATTTAGGAAAGTGTCCCAATACAGCTATTATGCTACTGAAATTCTGACATGATAACCCCACTAGTTACCTTGTAATGCATGCTAAAACTATTTTCATGTTTTTACATCTTCATGAGTTTTAAATCATCTTTAAAAATAAAAAAAATTTATTGGGATGGGTTTTTATTTACAGATTTCAGATACCGTTATGTGTTGTGCACGTCCGCCATTCGGTCCGGTGTACGGAATGGGTGACGGGCATGACACATTTTATGTTCTCTTTTACAAATCCCATGAAATTATTATATCACTCTGCTTAATTTTGATATCACTTACTCATTTGATCAAATGTCAATTTTATGTCCCTAAAAAAACATTATCAAATCTCTCATCATTTATTCCCTTTTTATACTTTATATGAAATAATGTGAATACTAATTACTTAACCACATCACCACGCTGATGCTCACATATCATTATACCATTTATAGAATACCCTATACATACACATATCACCACATTCCTTTTAGTTTCTCCTTTATTCTCTAATTATTGTACACATGTAATTTTATTTATTTTTATTTCACTATTTGTCTATTGTAATATTAACCGTATTTATTATCTCCCTCGAACATACCATTTAGCCATCTACTTCCTTGAACTTATATAATTTATTTAAATTCTATTCATATCTATATCATGAGATAGTCACCCATGTAACCCAATCATAATATCATTCATGCATTATATACATTGTAACATTTCAACCATATTCATTCATTTATCATTCTATTCATGTTCAAATCATTAACTAACCACCCACATAACTTAGTTATCTCATTATTGATGCATTATACACACGCACACACATATAATACATTATTTCCATACATGTAAGCATACTTGAATTTTTAACATTAATCAAAATAATGTATAAATCTTTAAATACACTTATAATTAGCTCCTTTAGCCTCTAATAGTTCTTCTTATACCTTGTTTTTGCCTTTTCCTAGCTTGTCTTTAACTTTTACTTGAAACATAATAGGTTTTTCATTAGAAAAATCCATAGAAAATTCCAATCAACACCAAACTTGAAATTGATACTAGAATCACTAAATTAAGCATGTCTATTACCCAAAAAATTATCAAACCTTCAAAATACATCGCTTACAAATTTAAGAGTTAGAAACACTAATTCTTCAATCACCAAATTCACCTTCAGATCTCTACTTTTTCCACACTTCCACACTAAATTAGAGCTCTAGGTTTTATAAGATTTATTTCTACAGTATGAATTAGGGTTTAGGGTTTAGGGTTATGTTTAGGGGTTAAAATGAATAAAAATCAAAAGGAGAGGGGAAGAGGTGGCATCAGTCATTAGGGAGTAGAAGGGTGAATAATGGTAAAATCACATGTGGTTGCACCACATGAAACCCTTTTCTAATTTTACCTTGACAATTTAAGAAATTACGATTACGTCTCTCACTCATTTTTTGCTCCGATATTCGTGCCAACTAACTCTAATCAATTTATATGTCCATTTCATTCCACATTTTTTCCTCTAATTGTAATTCTATCCTTAAGAAAAACCAAACCAAAACTTAGGGTATGATAACAATCCTAATATCACATCACACATATCTATATTTAGGTATATTTCATCTATATATAAAAAATTATTTATAACATAAAAAAATCATTTATCACACTATTAATAAAACATGTCTTTTATCATACAACCATAACTTAGAAGCCTATATAAAAAAATTCATGAAATGAGTAGAAAAATAGTTCTCAAACCATGCTAAACAAATTTACAATGTTGGCTTTCAAAACTAGGCCATAAGTAATTCTTACATCCCTAAACTAAAAATCTAATAAAATAAAGAATAGAAGAAATGATAAACTATTCAAATAATGATGCAACATGCTATTAACTAATATGCTTCAGAAATAGCTATAGTTTCCACTTGTAATTGCCTCCTCCCATGATGCCAAAATCCTTAATGTACGCATGGAAAACTAATGTGCTAATGAAAATTTGCTTAGTAGTTTATAAACAATTTTAAATGACCCCCAATTATGTCATCTTCACATGTTAATCACAAAACCAATAACAAATATAAAGATATAGTCATATGCATTACACAAATATTCAATCTACAATTTTTAATCATTTTCACTTAAGTCAGATTTCATCACCATTACAACAAATCTTAATGTATGAACTCACTTATGCTTATCTCTTTGATTAACTACATATGAATTATCATTTACAATAACATTATGCATTTATGCAAGTAAAAATAAGAAGAATCATATTATAATGTGCTATTCATTTATATATTTCTCATGCATCATTCTTAGTTAAAAGTTTTCAATAATTATATTAATTTCAAAGCTCATTGTATTTTGAGACTATTATACATTGGATAATAAGTATTAGAGGTGCTCAATATAGCTTATCAATTATATAGTATCCAATGGACCTGATGTATCCTTACTCGCATGATAATATGGTAATTATTTAAGCTCAAGTAGTGTATAGTATCTAATAGGGCTTATGCATATATACCTATGGGCATTTCAGTTTATATTTATACATCAATTAGAGATATGGGCATTTCAGTTCATATTTATGCATCAATTAGAGATTCACTCTAAATCATATGTTCATAACATCAAGCTTATTGTCATTCATGTGGCAAATCATCATATGTTTACTAAAAGATGTAATTCATAAATTCTTGTCATTTTCATCAGAGTATCATATTCAAATATTCATAACACTTGGAAACTTATACCACATCATGTAGTACCATATACTTATAGTGACATGTCCAAAGCAATAAAATCTCATTATTTTATAACACCATATCATTCATATACTTCATGCCTTTGATAAATCATCCCAATCAATTAGGCTTTTGTCATATCATGTATATCACATGTCATATAATATCATATTGTGTCATATCATACATGTAATCATTAGAGTTATGTCTATAAATCACATTCAAATATTCTCATTATATCATAGTAATTCTATGACTTGATTCATAAACATAATCTCTTAATGTCATATGCGTACCTCATTAAACTCATCATAAAATTCTTAAAATCCTTATGCACTTTTATGTTATTTCATGCAAGTTTCATGTCCTTTATGCCTTAATAATACTAAAAATTTATTAGATTAAATCATGTTAAAGTTCCAATTCAAAAGCATAGTAACTCTTGAAAATAATTCATTATTATTGGTGTTCAAATAAGGTCACAATCATGGGGCTTCAAGAGGTTATACTCATAAGGACCTAATCTTCTGAATTTATGTTCCCTATATTTAAATGGGTCATGACCATATGCCTAAAGGGTAAAGACCATGAGTCCCTTGGATCTTATGAACACATCTCAAATTTTAACCAATTTTAAACATCAATTTCACCAAATTTTAAACCCAAACCATGCCAAATCACTTTCAATTTGTATATACATATAATATGCAAATTATTCATCAAACAAACATAATAAATTGCATCATAAACATTCAAATAACATTTAAAAAATCCAAAAATCCCAATTTTCTACATAATAACCTAAGTCTACCAATTCTTGCAATTAATCAAAGGGGGAAATCAAAAATCATTCTTGCACATAATGCTTTTTTCAGCAACTAGAATAAATTGAGTCTATTCTTAGGCCTCAATCACTACTTTCCCCTTAGCTCTCCTCCTAACTTCTTCCTCTCTTTCTTTTTGAATTAAATCCCATAACAAAAAAAACACGCATACATATAATAGCACTATTATACAAGTACAAAAATATCAATTAAAATTCACTAAATTTATGTTTCAATGGTTTTCCTTGATGATTTATAGGAGTTATTTAGTTTCTTAGTGTCTGTAAATTGAGAGAATAAAGTAAAAAAATAACATTATTTTTTTCTTTCTTTTACTATGTAGAAATTTTGGTTTATATATGCCTTAGATTGATGGCTATGATTAGCCCCTTAATATCCCTCTAACGGTTCACATACTCACATACTTCTATTTTTATTTCTTTTTATTTTATTACTCGTGTGTAGAAATTTCAAATTTAAATATTTTAAAATTTTAATTTCTTGTTATTCCATTTATTTTTTCACTACTTTTAGTATATATATTAAATTAGATTTTATTTGTGCAATTTATGGCATATTACAATCCTTTCCCTCTTGGGTAGTTTCATCCTTGAAATTATTTGAATGAAACAGATAAGAGTATTGTTGCCTCATGTTGTCCTCTCTCTCATACGAAGCTTCTTCAATATTGTTATTCCTCCATAATGCTTTAACTAGTGGAATGAGTTTATTTTCTCAATTCTTTGATCTTTATGGCCAAGATCTTGACTTGCTTCTCTGTATAAGTCAAATCTAGTTATAGTTCCACTGATTCAATAAAATTCACATGCAAAGGATCTAACTGATACCTCTTCAATAACACACACATGGAACATATTATTGATTTTCTTCAAATCTAGTGGTAAGGCTAGCTTATGGATTATTGGTCTCACACACTCAATGACTTCATATAGGCTAATAAACCTAGGACTCATCTTACCCTTTCTACCAAATTAATGAATCTTCTTCCAAGGTGAGACTTTCAAGAATAGTTTATTGCCAACCTCATACTTTAGATCTTTTCTCTTTAAGTCTACTTTGGTCTATCTCATTAGGTCTAGTCCCATAACTTTATCATCATTGAGCTTGGTCCAACACAAGGTTATTTTTCACTTTTTCCCATAAAGTGCCTCATATGGTTCCATCTTAATATTAGCTTGATAGTGGTTTTTACAATTAAATTCCATCAAATAAAGGTATCTATCCCAGCTACCCTTAAATTCAATCGTACAGCTTCTAAGCATATCCTCAAACACCTAAACACAACACATGTTATCAATCGTACGTCTTATGTGAAATGAACTCATTAATTTTCAAAGATTACCTAAATAACTCTTTTCAATTGGCCATTTATCTGCAGATTGAAAGTCATATTGAAGTTTAACCTTGTACCTAAAGCTTTATGTAAGTTTTTCCAAAACATTAAAGTAAACCTCGAGTCTATATCAAAAATAATTGATGTGGATACACTATGCAATCTGACTATCTATTGATATATATCTTTACCAAATGCTCCAATGAGTCGTTAGTTCTAACTAGTAAAAAGTGAGCCAATTTAATCAATTGGTTATTTATCTCCCACACTACATTATGCTTCTTCTAGGACAATGATAGGCCAATTATAAAATCCCTGGTTATCTTATCCTATTTACATTTAGGTATCACTAAAGGTTATAGCAAACCTTATAGAACTTAATGTTTAGACTTAACTTGCTAACATGTTGACATTTGGTCACATACTTCGCTATCACCCTCTTCAAGCCTGACCACTAATGATAGGTCCTCCGATTCTAGTACATCTTGGTAGTACCAAGGTGTAAAGTATATGAACTACTATATGCCTCATCTATAATTAACCTTTTCAGCTCATTATCTTTAGCCATATATAGCCTTCCTTTATAGTACATTAAGCCATCTTTCACTTCATACTCACTAAGCTTTTTCTCTTAAATTTGCCTTTGTATATCTTTTTACTTCTCATCGTTTTCTTAAGCTTTATTCAATTGCTAGAACACATTAGGCTTTACCATTATCTCAGCTAAAATTGCTCTATCATAGGTAAGCTTTTATCGAATATTCATAGCCTTTAATGCTACACATGAAAGAAACATAACAACATTCACTTGTAAGTGAATCACAGAAAGTAATATAACTTATTGGAGTGGAAATTTGCATAAAAGTTATACTTATTAGAGAATTTCTACTCAAGGCATCGACTACTATATTTGCCTCAATAGATGTTAGTTAATTACATAGTCATAATATTTAAGTAATTCCATCCATCTCTTTTGCCTCAAGTTAAGTTCCTTCTGAAGGCTTTTTTGATCGGTGTATATGAAACAATTTTCTCTATATAGGTAGTGTCTCTAGATTTTCAAAGCAAACACAATTGTTGCAAACTCTAGATTATAGGTAGGATAGTTCTTTTCATGTTGCTTAAGTTGCTTAGAAGCATATATAAGTAATAATCTTACCCTCTTGCATTAGTGCACACCAAATACCAATGAGAGATTCATAACTATATATCACATAATCCTTCCTAAACATAGACTGTGTAAGTATAGAACATTGAGTCAACATTTCCTTCAGCTTTTCAAAACTTGCCTAACATGCAGCATCCAACTCAAACTTGGCATTATTCTACAGCAGTTTAGTCAATGGAGATGCTATGATAGATAATTGCTTTACAAAACATTTGTAATAAGTAGCCAATAACAAGAATCTTCTGACTTCAATTGAATTCTTAGAAGGCTTCCACTCTATTATTTGATAGTATGTGGTCTAGACATGGAAAATGACATTTATAAAGTGGCATGTGTTAATCACATACTATCAGCTGATAGCCACTTTACCAAGCCAAATTTTGCATTTGCTAAACATGGCATACAACTGCTTCTCTCTTAACTTCTGTAGTACAAGTCTTAAATACTTACTAAGATCCTCCTTGCTCTTAGAGTACCAAGTTGACATTTATAAAGACCATTATAAATTGATTTAAGTAAGGATAAAAGACTCAGTTTATAAGGTCCATAAATGTAGCAGGTATATTTGTCAAACCAAAAGGCATACCCTAAAATTCATAGTGCCCATACCTTATCTTGAAAGTCATTTTATGCATATTGGCATCTTTCACCTTCAACTAATAGTAACTAAACCTTAAATCTATTGAACGCACTTACTCTCTTATGTTGATTAAACATGTCATTTATCCTAAGGAGATGGTACATGTTCTTCACTATTAGCTTATTCAATTATTTGTAATCAATGCATAGTCTCATGGACCTATCTTTCTTTTTCACAAAAAGAATTAGCGCACTCATAGTGACATACTAGGGTGTATAAAGCCCTTATCCAAGGGCTCTTGTAACTATATCTTTAGTCTTTTAATTTTATATTGTCATCCTATGAGATGCTATAAACAATGGTCCAGCACTGGGCAACACATCAATTGCAAACTACAGCTTCTTTTTAAGTGGCAATCTAAGTAACTCATAAGGAAAAACATCTTAGAACTCCCTTACTATAGGAATGACTTAAAGATTGTGTTTAGCTTTGCTAGTGTCCTTCATATGAGCTAATAAGCTTAACACCCTTTTTTAATGAACTTTCTTGCTACATCAGTTGAGATCAAGTTGAAGAGGAACACTAACCTCTTGCCTACAATTGTTACCTCCCTATCTTTAGATGTCCTAAGAGTAATCCTTTTAAGCCTATAATTCTATCATAACATGATGCTTATATAACTAATCCATGCCTAAAAACTCATTAAATTCATCAA
>CANXYI011164762.1:0-12617 GCA_948208565.1 Hura crepitans
ACAACAACTAAAAATAACTCTCGGATGTTCAATATACGTGAACTTATTTCTCATTCCTTAAGGCAAACTAACATTATTCCATACAATTTACAAGCCATGAATTCAAATATGAGCACAACATCTCAATTTAAGCCATTATAACCAAAAGCACAAACAACATTTCAAGAACTACCCATGGTAGCTCATGACCACAAGCACAATTGCACCTTCCATTGTGAATTCCACTCTAAAACTTCAATGAAACACTCCCTAACATGCCAAGCATGACTTAGATTCCTCCTAGGTAGCAAAACACTCATTCAAACTACCTTAAATAATAAATTCTAGCAAGCAATTTTGAGCAAATTATGCAACTACTCACATATACCATTCACAATTCCACCAAAACTTATGGTATTCAACATCACCAAAGAGAAATTCAAGCTAATGTACAACCATTCCAGCCATTCAAACCCTAAATTGACTAACCTAGGCACCCCTACACATGAGAAAAATGCTATAAATTCACTTACATAAGCCTTTGAAGGTGTCAATCCCATCTAAACACAAGCTGCTAGCCCCATTCTAGCTTCCACGGTAGTTTTATGCTTCCTCTGTGACCCACCATTTGCCATCCCATAGCCACCAATGCATCATACACATATAAAAACATGTCTTAGCTATAATTTGGCATCAAGAATCACTAACAAGTCTAAGAAATGGGGTAGATACAATCAACTCACCTCATATATATAGTTCTAGACTATTTTAAGTCTGTCCTCTTGTTTGATTTTTTTTCTCCCAAATAGAAACTCTTTTTGGCATGATTCTTTTTCTTGCTAGTGCCTAACATCCAAAGGGAAATTTGGCCATTAGGATCACCCTGTTTGGACACTGGAGCAAAAACTTATTGCCAATTTACAGAGGAGGTGGCATTAGCTTCTAGGCAGAAATGAAGAAAATGTATTTGGTTTCTTACAAGTGGAAATCCACTTGTTATGGCCCATTTGCCATTTGGCAAGTGGGCTATGACACTTGGCACTGCTGTGGGCCCTATTTGGCCACCTCAACCTTGTCCCGATAATTCCTGAACTATCCTGATTTTTTAGAAAACTTCAAAAATTCATAAAAATTCACTCTAACCTCCAAAAATTACACTATTTGTTTTAAAGTTCCTATTTTAATCCCCTCTACCTACTTATAAATTTTCGTGGCCAAATTCTATTGATAAGGTAGTTTTCAAACTACCTTGATTTGTATGCCAACCTAAAAAATTACGAGATTTTGCAAATGACCTCTGATTTCAAAAATTCTTTCACTATTGGATCCAATGTGATTTTTTAGATTCAAGGTCCACTATTTTCAGGTCCGTCCGAGCACATCTTGGGTCAGTCCCGGTCCGAAAAATTTTTATTATCCTGATAGGTAGCTTATAGTCCAAAATGAGTTGTTGGTTCTGCTAATTTTTTTTTATTTTTCCTTTTTCATCATTTTAAAGCCCTTTGAAGTTTTACATCCTGTACCACTACCTCAATCCATGTGCAAGTGACCTGGCACCCTGAGTGCACTTCTCGAACCCTATGGCACTATTCATAGAGCCTCGAGACATGAGCATTACACACTTGGACTTATACAACTACTACACCAGCCTAGTTATGTGTAGTGGCTTTATAGAACTATACAACTACTACACTAGCTTGAGTATGTGTCATGACTTCGTAAACCAATATGGCTGCTATACTAGCTAAAAGGAATTGAGGTACCCTAACAGCTGCTATCTATCCCTAGTTAACTGACTAACCTATCTAATCTAAGTTGTCTATTCATATGGGCCAATCACCATATTTGTTTATGTTTCACCATTTTAAGTAATTTAAAGTAAGTTTTAATTATTTTATGGTAAACATGACCTTAAGGAAAAAGATACTATTCTTAGATTAATTATTCTCAATTAAGCACCATTCATGCTCTATGTGTCCATATACCATATTATATCCGTAATCTTATTGTCTATCAATTTGACATCATCATCTGAGATGCATATTAGTTTTATCATGACATTCTTATGTCACAATTCATTTTGTTACACTTTATTCTTTCATCTTTATATTTTTTGCATACATAACCATGAATGCATTACATAAAGCAACACTTACCTATTCAATGGCATACCATATAGCCACCATATATTTCTTAAGGCATAATATGTATACCTAAATCATTTTAGCTCATGTGATTATCTTGAAAGTAGAAACGATTATTTATTGTCTTACTTTAAATCATATACATCATTAGCAAATTACTTTACATGTTATTCAAGCACTATCACACACATAGCATATATACTATCATATCTCTATACACAATGTTCGCATAGCCAATTACATACCACAACATAATTCCATATAGCACAATTCTTTATTCAAACATGTTTAAAACATCATTTTATCCCTTATTAACCATTCTACCAACACCAATGCATAACTTAAACATTAACCATGTAACGCTTGTATGCCGAGGCTCTAAGAATAGTACCCCGAGATGAGAAAAGTGCACCCAAAGTGCCAGGTCAACTTCACGAGGCTCGAGGTAGGGTACACTAGCCATTAAACTTTAAGAGGCTCAAAAAGGGTGAAAACAACTGAAGTTAATAATTTAGCAGAACCAATAAATTATTTCGGGCTATAATCTAGTGAGCCGTAAACTCAAATTGAGTCGGGCTGGGGATGACCTGGGATAAGCCCAAACGAACATAGATATATCATACCCTGAAGGTTAAAAATTGTAATAAGGCCAACAAAGAAGGAATTTTAATTTTCTGCGATCTTTTGAGAATTTTCGCTAGCCAT
Source organism: Hura crepitans (assembly GCA_948208565.1). Lineage (NCBI taxonomy): Eukaryota > Viridiplantae > Streptophyta > Magnoliopsida > Malpighiales > Euphorbiaceae > Hura > Hura crepitans. The sequence goes on from CANXYI011164762.1 coordinate 2,829, forward strand.
CTCCCGAAGGAATTTTGTCATGAAATTTTGTATTCCCTTAAATAAGGTTATTTAAGGATTTTAAAAATAAACATGATGTTTTTTAGAGGTTCGGGTGAAATTTTAAAATTTCCCAAAATTCTATCGAGAAATTGAGATTCCTGAAAATTTGGTTCGCCTACTTCTCGAAGGAATTTTGCCATGAAATTTTATGGGCATCTAATTGGACCTAAATAAGGATTTTAGGAATAAATAGCATAATTTTTCAATGTCCGTGTGATTTTTAAAAATTCTCCGAAGTTGGCAGCCCTTATTTACCAAAAAACCAAGTTTCGGGGTGCTCGGGTGCCGCAAGATGCGACCTGAGGCACCCTAACATTTCTCCAGCAACTGAGGCAAGTGGCCATTCCCTTCAAGGGACACCTAGCCCACTATCACCTCACACTCACCTTTCTTTTTCTTTTCTTCCTTTTTCTTCCTTTTTTCCTTCATTTGTTGGCCATATTTTTCTCCAGCTTTTTCTTCCCTTTTCATGGCTATTTTAGCCTTATATTCCCATCTAATTGCCACCAAGAAAGAGCATTTCAAGGGAGGAACTCACTCTTAAAGATGGTGGAGTACACAAGTTGCCTAAAGAACTCAAAAGGAACAAGAAAGAAGCAATTGAATCCATAGGCAGCCAAGGACTTGAATCTAAGTGTAAGTTAGTTCCTTTAATTTTTATTATGATTCCTGGAGGATTTCCCTTCTTTGAAAATGCCTATATGCTGAGAATTTTTAATTAGTGTATGTCCAATTTTGGTGACTCTCATGAGGTTAGGAACATAGAGAACTTATGAAGGGTGAAGCAAGCCTCAAGTGAAGTGGCGGATGGTGAAGATAGGTAAAGAAGAAGGAGTTCATGGGACTTCTAGAGAGCTAAAGGTTGCTAGAATTGTAAATAGGTATGTGAATTTAATCAATTTCCTACATGCCTTGGTTTCCTTTAGTATGTAATTGATGGTGGCTACAAGTAGTAAAAAAAACAATTATTCATGTAAGTTATTGATGCTAGTTACATATGGTGTGTGTGATGAATTGGGGAGTAATATGCCTTAATTAACATTAATATTAATTAGGTTCTTATAGCAGTCATGAGTTGAGTGAAATTGCCCCTATGTGGCCGTGTGTGTGTGTGTGTGTGTTGTGCATCTGATTTGTACATGGGAATAGGGGTTTCAATTGTGTATGGTGTGAAGAAGGTGATATAAGGTTATTTTGGTTAGAAGGACATGAGAAAGAAGCTAAGAGGGGTAAGGGAGATTTTACTTTGGAAAATAGTGAGTTGCTATGGCTTTTTGGGTGGTAATTAACTTATAAGGTAGGTTATTACAGATGTATAGAGGAAATAATAATGAGTAAGGCAAGTGTATGTGTGAATCCCTTATGGCCGAGACATTTAGGGAATAAGGAATGGCATGTGATGTATGGTATAGAGAATGTCCATGCATGGTATCCAAGTGGGTGGTCACACAAACATGTATATATAATAATCTAAGGAGAAATGCATGTTGCTAATTGTATGGTGAGTAAGTTAAGAGATAGTTTGCATGATAAAGAAAGTGGTTTCACATAGTTAGTAGGTGTATGGGGTGTGTGTATGTACATATTCTTGTGATGTATCTTGGCACTTAAATGTGTGAGAAAAAGGAAATAAAGGCATGCATGTGATTTTAACTATTTGAGGTTAAAAGTAATGTGTGGGACTAGTTAGGATAAGTGCATTGTAACATGGTGAATATATATATATATATATATATATATATATATTAAAATAATAATCGGATAGAGTTACTCGTGAATAAAGATATGTACACTACTTAGCAATAATTGGTTGAGTGGTGTATAAGAAAATTTAAGGAATAAATGGTGGTATAGGTGGTTGTAAATAATGATAGCAAAAAGGTGTGATATAAAGATGTAATCTTATGTGGTGAATTAAATAAAATAGTGCATGCTTGTGTGTGTGATATGTGTGGCCGAAACATGTAAAGATAATGGTTATACTGTATGGTTTCCAAGTAATTGCTTATAGTCATAAGCTAGCTTAATAATTCATAACATGTAAGTGTGACAACCTATGAGAAATATACATCTTGGGTTAATAAACATAAATGGGCGGAGAGGTTTTGCATGTGACCATAAATATGATATATATAATGTAGGTTAATACTAATGCATAAAAATGGTATAATTAGAAAAGCTTTACTTATATACTATGAAATTAATAAGGTAACCTACCTATGAGAGCAAAATGGCATGTAAGGAATGAATAATGCATAAGAAAATAATGGCCTTAATCAAATAAAAGGAAAATATCTTGAAATTTCCTCAAAAAGAATATGGAAAAATTAGCCTAAAATGTGAGCTATAATGGCATAAAATGGTACCCATATTTTAGACCTTTTGTACATTTATTTTGAATGGAATTTGAGGCTACATTAAGCATCACTTGAAAGCTATAAATAGACTTGGCTTTGGGCTTATGATTATATGCAATGTTGACTGAGAATGGCATGGGAAAAATGCCTAGAACAATGATAGTATTGGGCCTGTAAATGTGTACGTAAATAATAGAACTGACCTATAACTATCCTATAAAAGGACCAGACTGGACTTAGCTTAAATATGACTCATAAATTGCATGTAATAGGGCCTTAATCCATAACTATCCAAAAGGACCAAAATGGACCCATAACTGTCTGGGTCAAAATTTAACTATGGAAATAAATTCATAACTGACTATTAAGCATTTTTAAATATTATAAAATGATGACTAATAAATAAATGAATGTAAAAAAAAATCAAATGGCCCATTAGTTAGACACCCACTAGATGGGTTAACTAATCAACTCAAGTATTAAAAGTTGTTAGACTATCTGTTTATCAGACTAGGTTGATGTAGTGGCTGAGGTTCTTTATTGAGCCACTGTACTAGAATGCTAGGTAGACACTCTTTATTGCTAGAACTTTTGATTGTATATTGAATTATGCTGGTGCAGTGGCGAAGGTCCCTAAAGGGGCTACTGCACTAGTCTACTGGGCAGTCCAAGATGGATTATTTAATATGATTAGTGTCTTGGGAGGTCTACAAATGATCCCTATGTATAGTTACTCAGTATATTGCCCCTTGGGAGGTTCTTATGAACTAATCCCTATAGGCTATGTTTGACCGATGCAGTGGTCAGAGTCTAAAATATGGGCCACTACACACCTTTTAGTTCCTTCTTATTCCAATGACAGTAAGTGTAGTCTACCTAGTTGGGCCTATTTAATAATTTAAATAATGCAAATAGGAATAATAGGATGATTTAATAAATTATAGAAATAAATTGAACAAAATTATCACTCTGGCATTTTGGTAAATTTGAAGAACACATGACATATTATCTGAATGGCATTGATCATCTGGCCTGTTGCTCACACATTACACCTAGACCATTATTTTATGCTTGCATGAGTCTAACATAACTATAATTACCTAGATGATGGAATATATGTAAATGAAATATTATTGCATTTTTTTTAAAATGGGTTTTACATATTTAAATCCTACGTTGTTAATGTATTAAAGCATCTATGTGCCTACATGAGACATGCTTTTAATTTATTAAATTCACTACTAAGTTTTATACTCAGCGTACTAGTGTTTTGGTGTGTAAGTAAGCAAAGATAGCTGTCTAGCCTTGTAGTACTTGCAGTGTTGTAGCAGAGACAATAAAGACCTAAATAATTTTGTGTATTAATGTATATAGTAAGTACTCATGTAAGAATTGTAGGTTACATGTCCAGCATGCTTAAAGCTACTGAAGTCTGTAAGCTTAAGCAAATCAGTTATAAATAAACAGGTGTTTTGATTGTTTTGTGCTTGCTTGTGGTTTTTTTTATATATGTGGGCTTGAGGCCCTATATGTTTGATTTTGACCTATATGAGATGTCTTGAAGTTTGATTAGGGGACCAGAAGGGTTTAGGTGAAGGTTATGGATTGTTATATATAGAAGTGTTTTTAACAAGTGGAAAAAAATTTTTGGTATATCACCCGTGTAACTATTATACTGCCTATTTTTTTTAGACTTGTAAAGGCTTTGTCTGAGTCTATCAAACCATGTCTGCATCTGTATAAGAACTAACTGGACATCTAAGGCATATCTAATAGAGTTTTAGAATAGTCTATAAGTGTTAAAGAGTTTTCTCCTGGAGCAATCCTAAGATGGGTGACCTGCTGGGAAGTGCATCGCCTATCGAGTTCTTCGAAAATCCGATAAGAGGTGTCACAAAATAAACTTAACATACATAATTCACATAATACTTCACAACTTACATAACCATTAAAGCACATTTTAGGCCACATTTATAACTCATTACTTTATGTTTTATGCCACATGTGACTTTTCACATTCTCATCATTAGCTCATCTTGATTTCTTTATGTATAACACATACATAATTACTAATTACACACTCAATTAATACGATATCACCCCTATTACCACCATTCACACCATAATCCCATGCAACACAAACTTAAGCACAATATGGAAACTTTCGACCATAACATAATGCCTAAAAAATCTAGTCATTAATTCATGCCTAACTTAGACATCATGAAGTATCATACCCTCGTTACTTTAACCAACTTCACTATAACATCATAGCACACATATATGGCTAAATTAGTATTTACACCTCAAGTAACATCATATGGGCAATTCGACCAACCAAAGACTCACATCCTAATTTATTAATCTCTCAATATACACACTCAATTGCACATGCATACAACATCATAACACCATTACAATGTGCTCATCAACATAATTCTTCAAATTCCATCATTTATATACACATACATATTAAAGTCTTCACATATATACTAAATTAATTACACATACCAATGAGCCTAAATACACCAAATTTCTCCCTTAGACCTTCTATTTGCCATTGTTTTTCACTTGCCTCACTTACTCTATAAACATATTATAGAGACAAAACTCAAAAATCCATGTAAATTCCTATAAGCATACAAACTCGAAACTAACTTTATAATTGTGTCTTTAGGTACCTAAGGGACCTTAGAAAAATATAGCAACCCACAAAATCTCACCACATCAATTTTGAGTCACTAAGCACCTCATACTCCATAGAAGAGATCTTGCTCTTTAATCTTGTTTTCTTGCTATCAAGGGTGTGTTGAAGCTTTGGAGGTTTAATTGAGGCTTTAGATTGAGAGAAGAAAGAACAAAAATAGTGAATTAGGGTAAGACAAGCCATCAGGTTTGAGAGGAGAAAAGAGAAGAAAAATATTAAATAGTTGACCCATTTTGTAGACTTTGACCCCTCTTATATAGGGTCTTCCAATCTAAGGGCCAAAAATGCTCCTCCTCATCCAATTGCTCTCATAAATTCATCCCATTTTCATTATTTTAAATAAATTCTTTCTCCCATTTTAGACCTCAATTAACACTTCTAATGAACCTATAAACCTTTTAAAACATAGCCTAAATACCTCAAAAAACCCATGCTAGAAAACCAAGAAAAATATATTTGAAATAATACTTTTTTCTTTAATCAATTTTTAAAAAATACTTCTTAATATTCAAAAATTCCAATTCCAATGCCAATGAACTATTTGGTATATTTGATTATTAGGTTGTACCAATCCTAAGTCAATTTAAGCAAAAATAAAATATTTTGCGACTCACCTAAAACTAAGTTACTATTCACACTACACTATCATAAAATCTTTACTCTCATTTTAACCATATTAATGACTTAATTTTCATTCAAATTTTAACCATAATTATATTATGTTTAATACTTCTATCCAATCACTTTAGTGTAACCTGCATCTTGAGAGCACTATTCACGTCTTGAGAAGTACTATTTATAGCACTAGGATTCTCAAGCATTACATTTCTTCCCCTCTTAAAAAAATATTTCATCCTTGAAATTACCTAATTTTGACATATGTGGATACTACTCCCTTATTAGAGCTTCGATTTCCTAAGGTGCCTCTTCCATGTTATGATGCCTCTACAGTACTTGCATGGAAGGCACTATCTTATTCATAACTTTTTCACCTCTCGGGCTAATATCCTTACTGGTTATTCTTCATATGAAAGATTAGATTATATCTCCACTTCTTCTGCTAATGAAATATGTGAAGGATCTTATCTGTATCTCCAAAACATCGAAACATGAAACACATCATGAATCTATCGTACCTCTAGAGGCAAAGCTAATCTATAGGCTAATGGTCCCTTATGCTCAGTTATCTCATATGGACCAATAAATCTTGAACTTAACATGCCCTTTTTAATAAACCTCAGAATCTTCTTCTAGGGAGATACCTTGAGAAATAATTTATCCTCTACTTCATATTAGATATCCTTTCGCCTCAAGTTTGTATATGACTTATGTCTATCTAATGCTACCTTTAGCCTATCTTAGATGATTTTGAATCTTTCTTCTACATCCTTTGTCAAATCTAGTCCCTAAAACTTGTTCTCACTTAACTAGCTTTAACATAAAGGAGTTATGCACTTCTTTCCATACAAAGCTTCATATGAAACCAAGACTAGGCTTGCTTGATAACTGTTATTATACATGAACTCTACCAAAGAAAGATAATGATCATAAATTCCCTTGAAGTCCATAGCATAACTTCTTAACAAGTCTTTAAGCACTTATAAAACATGTTTTAACTTAAGCACAACATATAACTTGGTACCAAAATCACTCAAGCACAAAAATTACCTTAATGACTCTTTTTGACTGACTATCCATTTACGAGCCATATTAAAACTCAGTCGAGTGCCTAAGGTATTATAAAGGTTCTTTTAAAACCTTGATGTAAGCTTTGGGACTCAATTCGATATAATAGAAGATAACACACCATGTAAAATCAATATCACATCGATGTATAGTTGTGCAAGCTTCTTTAAAGAGAAATATATTCTTACAAGTATAAAGTTGTTAGTTGTATTCCACAGAGCACATGTAATAGGGATATTTTGTATATATTTAAGCATTTATTTATAATAAAAAGCATTTTTTATTACATAAGTGCTTATGATTAATTCATTTGTTTGACATGGATCGTAAACTTTGTAACAAAGTCTCTATTATCATTTTATAGTGCATTAAAAATCATGAAGAGTTCATGATGAAACTATTGCATGCAAATATGAAATACCAAAACTATATGTATCTTTAATCATAATATTAACAAGATGGGACATAGTTAAGTGCATAAACTATCATATGTTATACTCTTTGACTTGATTAAATAGTAGTTCTCATAAGTTGTAAGCATTGTGATGTTTAGAGTTAACATGTGGATGCTTGTTTGAGGAACAAGTTCATTGGAGACCTAAAAATGAGATCTTCACATGGATACGTAATATATATTAGTAAAGTTATCTCATCATATCAATAGGCACAAATATCTTCTGACTTGAGATCACTAAGGTTATCTTAAGTATTAAAGGATACTTTGACTTCGATGCTTTTACCTCGCCATGATGTATATGTAGCTAGGAGGTTAGGTATATTCTAAGATACTTAAAGGTAGTTGAGTGTTTAATAAAGGATTCACCACCCCAGACTATAATAAGGACTTTATCTCACAAGTTTAATATATCTTTATTTAGGAAATCTCTAATCAAAGTGAAATGTAAGTGTAAATGAGATTTACATAGGCATTTTAGAAATAAAGATATAAATATTAGAAATGACATGTTTATTAGACATACTTAATTAAGCATTGTGTTGATGCAAGTCCATACTCAACCTAAACAAGATAAAATATAGTGAAAAGAGTAATTGCATAGTAACTACATATGAAAGGGTTAAGTCAAACCACTTGACTTTTCTACACTTAGGTAGTCTTGATGTGTGTTTAGACACTGCTCAAGACTTTTATATAAATGAATTATTAATTGGAATTTAATTATGGGCTCAATGAGATTGAACCATAAGAATCCCAGTTGGATAAGGACTTTAATTCACTATGTACTACCAATGTATTTTAGAAGCCCATAGGTTACACACATAAAGAATTGAAATGATTATCAAAGTGTTTAATATTTCACTGATATGGGATATTATTGAAATAAGAAGAAATAAAGAAGAAAATGAGAAATTGGGCTTAGAACCTAGTTTCCCTAGTTTGACATTTTTAAGTGTTAAAAATGACTTATGCCTTGGATGTCTAATTAAGGGTAAATTTTAATCTAATTTTAAATAGACCTTTTAAGGGTTAAAAGGAAAATAAATTAGTGTTATGGACAACTTAAAGTGAGGCCTAGAAGCACCTCAGAAGGAAGCCTAGAAGTACCTTAAAGTTTTATGCATATGGACCCTTTTATTAGGTCTTGTGCAATTGGCGAAAAGAGGCCTAATTTGTGGGCATCCCTGAATGAGATTACAGTCATATTTTAAGGGTTGAAATTTTACCCAAAAAGGGTTATTTAAGTGTAAATAGCCTATATAAAATTAGCCAATACAAGTAACCACTAAATAGATAGAAACTTCATACACTCTCCCTATGAATATTCAGATTCTCTTTTTCTTCTTATTCTTCTCCATTTTGAATATCTTACTAGCACCTAGATATTTAGTGATTATTCACTTCAATTCTTATGTGAATACCTAGGAGATATTTTTGATGAGGATCACTATGGTTTGCCACAACCCTTACCATGCATATTTAATTCATCACAAGCATTAAACCTTGAAAATTTTGATTACAATTGATAGCTAGAATTATAACACTTATAAAACTAGTTTCGGTTCATCACTATGCACCAATCAAATTTCTTGCCTCTTATACGAAGGATTAATTACATTAATCATATCATTTAATTATCTAATCCCATTAAAATATTAAATTACATCTCTCCATTTGATTAAATTCCAAACTCATTAGAATTCAAGCAATCAAATTACTTAAGGCAATAATCACACCAAAACTCTATACTTGTAGTAGGATATATGTATAAGCTTTAGTTAATTATCCTGATCTTTGTTTGATAACTTTTATCCAAATTAGGCTAGAATAATTCCAAATCCTTTAATTTAAAATTCTAATCACATTATAAAAATAAATCAATTTAGGATTAGAAACAAATTTCTACTAGAAATGTCATTTCATGAAGAAATTTGACTAACATTGTCACCATCACCAAAATTTCAAATTTTGATTCATTAAATCAACGTTTAATTTAATTCAATAAATTTTATGATGATATATGACATACATTTCCAGAAATACAAAATTCAATCATATTAAATTTTATTTTAATTAAAAATTTCCAAATGGTAGATCACAAGAATTGAATTCAAAGTGACCTATAAAACCATTTGCAACTCAAACCGTATAATTAATCCAAACCACTTCATATCAATTCTAGCAACTATTGGAAAATTTTTGGATTAGTAATAATCAATTTTATTTGAGAAAATTTGCCCCATTGATTTGTGAAACTGATGGAAAACTAAATAGACAAAATTGAGCATATCTACTTCAAAATGTGACAATCTTGACACTTCAGCAAATTTATGAATCCCACTCATGTGAAAATAATTTTCACCCCTTAGAAACATTTAATTAACATTATAAACATCATATATTCATGATACATCCATTTTAGAAATATTATAAATCAATTGAATCAATGAACATAACATTCATGAATCAATAGGTTCAGTTCCACTCCGTAACTAAATAGTTTGATTCAATTGTTTTCTAATTCATTCAATTTTAATTTT
>CANXYI011164763.1:0-26242 GCA_948208565.1 Hura crepitans
ATAGTATTAACAAGATTGGACATTATTGAAACGGATAGACTATCACATGTCATACTCTTTGACTTAGTCAAATAATAGTTCTCCCAAGCTATAAGCATAGTGATACTTAGAGTTAACATGTGGATGCTTGTTTGAGAAACAAGTTCATTAGAGGCCCAAGCATGAGATTTTCTCATGCATACATAATCTAACAAGGGATAGTTTTGGAATTTCACATGTGCATGCAATAGAAGTCTCATTTTATGAACTCTTCATGATTTCCTCTACATTGTGAAATAATACTAGGGACTTCATTATAAAGTTTAAGATCTATATCAAATAAATGAATTAATAATAAGTAATTATGTAATAAAGAATACCTTTTATTATAAATGAATGTACATAAAATATCCCTATTACACATATTCTCTAGGCCATAAAATAAGCAATCTCCCACTTGCACTAAAGCTAATCACTAATGTATCTAATACCCATATTATTTACATTGAAATCGAACTTGTTTTGAGTTAGTGCCTTAGCAAAAGGATCAATAGTGTTTTGATCTATGTGTATTTTCTCAATCTTTACTTCTTACCAGCCAATTATCTCTCAGATTATATGTAGTGCCTGAAAACATGTTGGATCATTGGTGGCATTGTGGTTCTTTAACTATGCAATGGCTCTATTATTGTCACAATACTGATGTACTGAGTCAATAATAGAAGGGATCAGTCCTAGTTCAATAATGAACTTTTTGATCCACACTGCTTCTTTAGCTATATTTGAAGCTATAATGTACACTGCTTTAATAGTTGAGTCTATAGTCATATCTTTTTTAGAACTTTTCTAACTAACTACACCTCCTACAAATATGATACATAACCTAATTGGGATTTACAATCATCTTTATTAGATTAAAAGTTGGCATCAGTATACTCATTAACTAGTAAACCCCCTTCTCCATATACTAATAATACATATTTAGTCCTTCTCATGTATGTAAGGATATTCTTGATAGCCCCCCAATGTTCCTTTTTATAATCATATTAAAATTTGCTCATGACACTCAGAGCAAATGTAACATCAGGTTGAGTACATAACAAAGCATACATGATAGATCTTATAGCTAATGAATATGGGATCTTGCTCATGCATTCCCTCTCCTCATATGTTTATTGACATAGACTTAGAAATGATTTTCCCATGAAGCATTGGAAACCCTCTCTTTAAGAGATCCATGCTAAACCTCTTTAACATTTTATCCATGTATGTAGATTATGAAAGATATATCAATCTATTGGATCTATCTTTATAGATCCTTATCCCCAGTATATATGTTACTTCACTAAGGTCTCTCATGGAGAATTTTTTCTATGCTAAATTTTGACTAATTGAAGGGTTGAGATATCATTTCCCATAAGCAATATGCCATTAACATATAGCACTAGAAAAATGATTGTACTCCCACTAACCTTCTTGTAAACACATGGCTTATTCAAAATTTATGAGAAACCAAACTCTTTAATTGTCTCATTAAATCAGATGTTCTAACTCTTAGATGCTTACTTTCATCCATAAATGGATTTTTGAAGCTTTTATGCCTTAATACTATTAATGGATATAGATCTCTTAGCCTGTGTCATATACACCTTCTTTAATAGATTGCCATTACGGAAAGCTATATTCATATCCATTTGCTAAATCTCATAGTCCTAATGAGAAGTAATAGTAAGTAAAATACAAATGGATTTAAGCATGGCTACCCAAGAAAAGGTTTTATCAAAGTTAATTCTTTGCCTTTGATGATAGCCTTTTACTACCAACCTTGCTTTATGGGTAACTACCTTACCTTTCATGTTAGTCTTCTTCTTGAAGATCCATTTGCATCCAATGGGTTTTATCCCTTTATGTGCATCAACCAAAGTCCATACTTGGTTGTCATATACGGAATCCATTTTGGATTGCATGGTCTTTATCCATAATTTTGATTTTAAACTCTTTAGACCATCTTTATAGCATGTAAACTCATCTTCTTCTAATATGGTTACATTATTTGTAATGTTTAGAGAGCTCTATCATATGAACTTTGCTCCCCAATAAGTGAATAGTACCCCTCGGGCCATAGGGTGGAAACCTCTAAGGTATGATTTAGATTTTCTAACTATTTAAAAGTATGTATTGAGGATAGGTTGAGGTTAAAGTTTGGATCAAAAATGAGGTCGTGGGAGTGGTTAACAAATAAAGTGAAGGGGAGGGTGAATAATGTTCACCTAAGAAAAGTGAATAGTACATTTTAGGAATCGAAGTTAAGTGAACAGGATGGTAAGAAATATTATAAAACAATTTTAGGTGAAATTTAGAAGTGAATGGAGGTCATTAAGGAGGTTAAAAATACAAGGGAAATTTTCATAGCAGTGTTTAATGAATAGTAAAGTAGTTAAAGTTGAGTGAAAAAATATTTTGAGATTGTTCAGAATATTCTAAAAATAACACATCCTAATGGTTAAAAATCCAAGCTAAGCTAATAGTATGAGAATTGGAATTTTTTAAGGTCGGGTAGCTATTTAATGGAATTAATTTAATTTAAATAGTTATCCATAAACTTAAATTTTTATTTTTTTGGGAAATTTATATATTGTATTTATCTAATTAATGGCATAAATTGGGAGTTAAAATGACACACCTAAGATACATAATTAATTTTTAAAGAGCAAGAGTTAAGAATTTATTAAAGTCTTTAGATGGGATATAAGTCACTTATCCACCCATCCTTCCTTAAGTATAAATAGGAATTTATTTTGAATTAAAAAACCATTTTTCCTCCCTAAATATAGCCATCACCGAAGGCAACTAAGGTGGAGTTTTCTCCTTTTCTTTTTCTTCTTTTCTCTTTTTGAAAGACCTTAACCCAACCAATTAAACACATTAAATTAGCCTCTACCCTTCCCTAATGACTATTCTAGTAAGAAAAATGGAAAAGGAAGCCTAAATTTAGAGAATTCATATATCAGTGAATAGTGTGACCTTGAGGTAAAAGTGATTATTTTCATGGTTTAATATTTTTCCTAGGTAGCTCTAGATGTCAAATAGATACTTCTCAATTTAGGTTGAATTTTAGAGTTTTGTGTGATTTATTAAAAATTTTCTAATTTGAAAATTGCGTATGTTTATGAGGAATTGATGGAGGCTTTAAGGAATTTGCATTAGAATGATGTGAGGAGGCTAAATGGAAGATAAGGAATATTTGGGTAAGTGTGTTCATTGAAATATATGTGTGTCATTGAATTATGTGGTTAAAGTATGTGTTATGGTGTTATTTGTAATGAAATAATGTATGTGATATAATAATACTGAATTATTTGATTAGCATGAATTAATTAGATGCTTAGGATGTCATTAGTGTATGATTTGGTATTAATTGTGCAAATTAGGGGGAGATTACCTTATGGCCAAATGGGGGTTAAAAAGGGTTTGTGGATTTGAAATGTGTACTACTTAGTATAATGTATAAATTAAGTGAATCTATTGATGAACATAATACCAAATACCAAATTTATAGGTTTTAATATAAACATATGTGCGCTTTAAGTGGTGTATGTATAATGAGAAGAGGTTATAGAGTGTTAAGGCCTTATCATAGAAAAGTGTTATGTGTGTGTGTGTGGGTATAGATTGTATTGCATGTGATGTAATATATGAAAAAACATGATAACATATGTAATATGGTTATAGAGTGGGTCAATGAGATCTAACATTTGAACATGTAAAGAATGTTAGATGTATGTTTAAAAGAGGTCTAGTACGAGAAAAAACGTTAAGGATAAAGTGGTATAGGTTCAAAGTAGGCATAGTCAAATGGCTTGACTAAATTGCATGGATGTGAGCATGTAAAATTAAACTTGATTTATATGTAAATGTTCTTGATTAAGTAATTAAGTTAATTATGTAAGTGTATTTGTGGACTCATATATTAAACTTGGTGAAATCCATACTTTAAAAATATGTGTGCACATGACATAAGTATATTTACATGCAATTGCACATATATATGTGTGTAATGTGTAGAGATGGTATAGAATGCCTATATGACATGATAAGAGAATGTGGATTAATTATAGGTGGGGTAGAGTTAATATGGCCAAAACTTATAACTCTTATGTATAAACATGTATAGTTGATATTTGAATGGGAAGTGTAAAATTTTGATCTCTTTAAAATGGCATAATATGGTTAAGATATATATCAGGAAAGAAACATGGAATTGGTGGAACTAGTTTTGAGTGGCTAAATGGCTTACTATATATGTTTGTATGTAATTGATATTCCAGTATAAATAGAATGACTCTAATTTTTACTAAGGGGTATAAGGACACTTAAAATAAATATGTGAATGGGAATGGAATTAGTGTGAATGACCGATATGGTCGAATAACAATTTAATTAGCCTATACTAAGAAAGAGAATGAATTCATGATGTATGAAGAAATGTTAAAGCAAAGACAAGGAAATAATGACATATGTATTATGAACGAGAAGTAATAGTGATAAATACATACATGGCCAAATATTTTGATAAGAGAGAAGAAGACTATATGATGACTTAAGCACGTATTATTAATGCAACACTATTACGGAGAGATTTCATAAGAAAGAAAATGAGATTATGATAAATAAGGTTTAAGGAGATCTTGGCAAGAAGATGCTAACACTTGAGTGTGATCAGTTTAAGGAGAAATGAACACTTAAACATGGACAATTGAATAAAACTCAGCTTAAGGCCTATATTAGTTAGGGAACTACTTGATAGGTTGATCGGTTAACTAGGGAGTTAGCAGCTACTAGTGGCTTTGGTCCATGTAGATCATGCCTAATGGTATTGTATGGTAGGTGCAGTTACCGAGGTTTTAGATGTGGAACCTATGTATTATTGGTATTAGGAGGTCCATTCAGGCTAATCCTTACTAGTCGTACTACTTTAGATTTTAAGAGGTCCACCTGGGTTAATCCCTACAATCCGCTAATGTTGGGATATTACGAGGTCCACCAAGGCTAATCTCTACTATCTTGTTGTTGGGAGGTCCAGTAAGATAGATCCTTACCATTCGATATTAAGAGGTTCTTTAAACTGATCCCTACTATCAGATAGATATAGGTAGGTATAGCTACCAAGGTTTAAAATGTAGGCTACTGCATATGTATGTATCTCGTTATCTAGTGTTAAAAGTTTTGTCTCTTGAGTATGGGCCAAAAAAAATTAAGGACTCAATAAAACCACTATTTAAATTATTTAAATGAAAATCAAGAGCAAAACAAAGTGTAATTGGATTGGAACATTAAAACGACTACATTATTCATAGATTTCATATAATATTTTTTTAATACAAGTTATTATTAGAGATAATTAATTGTATTAGAGTTGTTAAGTTAAATTAAATTGCATCTAATTGATAGATTGAACTTGTATAGATTATAAGGCTAGGTTTATATTAATAAATAAGGGAAACTAAGTGGGATGTGTGGATAAGAAATAAATGATAAACATGTTATGACTGAATAAAAGTAAGTAAGGATAACTTTAAAGGCCATGAACTACATGAGGATAATAATTATTTAAAAGAGCATAAGAGCACTAAACTTTATCTACTATATGATCAATATGTGATGCTATAAAGTGTTTGACTTTATGATTCAAGGCATCTTGATTGTAATATAAATACATGCATTCATCGCTAAACAATAATTTTGTATGCTATGTAAAATTAAGGATCTAAATTCATGGATTCTATTTAAATGCTGAATTGATATTGATAAGTTTATATTCATAAAGTCATAGCATATTGTAATATTTACATTATACATTGCATGTGCCTGATTTATGTGCTTATATACATATCTATATTTCAAGAAACACACCACTAAGCATATGCTTAGCATGTTGATTCTCCCAATGCATAGGTTTAGCTATGGTTCAATAGTAGTAGTTGCAAAATGCAATAGCATAACTAAAGAGCTTTCCTCTAGAGGAAATTAAATATTTGTATATAAGAAATAGTTAGATAGATGGGTACTAATGTGTAGGTCTTATAGTCAAGATATGATCTCCTTGTAATAAGACTTTAAATTATGCATGGTTGTGATTGTAATATATGTAACATAAATATAACAGAACATATAAAAAAACCTAGAAGTGTATATGTATATACTAATAACAGATATAAATTGATGATGAGAATACAATGTGAAATGTTGATTGTGTTTAACAATGATGATTCGATGATGGATAAGATGGATTTAGAGATTTGTGTGAGTAAGTGAATGATAATAGAAGTGTTTGTATACATGTTGAAATTTTTGGTTTTCACTTTGAATAGCCATTAAGTTGTTAGATTTTTATTAGGGATGTACTTACACTAAATTTATAATAACTAAGAGAAGTATTTAATCGATATTTATTTTAATTAGCACCTTTAATGAAATGTTAGAAAACTTAAACCTAGATTTTATGGTATCTCTTATTCGAACTTGATAGTGGTTTGATTAAGAATTATCACAATGACATCTCTTATTCGGGTCTTAAATTAGGTCGAGAAAGGTGTGTCACATTTGGTGGTATCAGAGCTCTAGTTTAGTCATTCCTAGGTTCGTAAGGTTACATGAGTACCTAAAGGTTAAAATTAGATTTAAGTTTCACATTAAAGTTACACTGCTACAAGCTATTGAGTTATAGTCTATATTGTATTGAGAAGTATGAAACGATACCATTAGTGGAAGAAAAAGAGATAAAGAGTGCTATATGAATTGTGGTGGACAGATTTTATATAGTAACCACTTGGGATTATTTGAACACATATCACCCTAGCTTACTTATTCCTTGTAGGAAATTGAACTACAATAGAATGCCTCATAAGCTAATGAATGTGTTTAGTTAATACAATAGATATCCTTCCGGCCTTAGGCTATATAGAGTGACTAATTTAAGAAGAGGTTACAGTGAAAAGAGAAAGACATTTAATAAGATGATGCCTAGTGATTTGGAATACCTAGATATTGGTTATGAAGAATAAAGGAAGTTTTGCATCGATATGCCTATGAACAAAGAAAACTACATCCCTATTGAAATGTTAAACTATGAACAAAATAAAATGTATATGATCTAGAAAAAAAGAAAAATGAATAGTTGTGTCAATTAGAACAAGACGACCATGAGATACTAGAAATGTAAGTGATGTAAAATGCAGTAAAACAAAAGAAGAAAAAGAAAATAATTGAGAGGGATAAGGAAAATAGAAGATTTCTAAAAGGGTATAAAGAAAAGAGTAAATGTATAGGATGACTAAAGGGAGCAAAATGCAAAAAGTGAATAGAATAAGTTTAAAGAAAGGATAATTAGAATTATAGGAGTTACTACTTCTAAAGTACCCGTCACTACTCCTGAGGAAGAGGGATGTTTCCTTTTTTTGTTGATGTATGAGACATTGGGGCTGGGTTATGCATTATTGGTGTGAACTACATTTTAGCATCTCGTATATCAACATTACTTACATACATTGTATTTATCATTATACATACATAACAATAGCTTGACCAAATACATACAAGTAGCCCAAATGCAAAAGGAATTGATAGAGTATATCAATAGTAGTGGGTAACGAAGCTAAAGTAGTAGAATTTATTTGAATAGTATTTAAGGAAATAATATGAAAAACACTATAAGTAAAGGTGAGATGAATGGAGAAAGAGGGAGATACCTACAAACATAGATGGAACTAGTTTTGTAGTAAAGCCGATTAAGGAAGGTTGTCATAATATTGTTTGAAGCTTAAGTGTTAGGTAATAAGAGATGAGAATTAAAGTAACATAGTCTAAGAAGACAAGTGGTATGCGTGTAAGAGATAAGATTAAGTTATAAAATGTGAACTGAGGGAAGTTTTAAGGAAGTCATAGAGATTTGGAATAGAAGAATGAGACAAACCCCTACTTATTTTGTTTAGAGGGGAAGTAAATAGAGTAATCAAAATACTTACCTATGTGTTAAACATAAGAGAAGGGTAGGACTTAGAGAATATTATATAAACTAAACTAATGTCTAGAATTAGTGATCGTTAAAGTATGAATAGTGAGGGATATAAATGAATAATGTATATGAATTATGGTTAAGAGAAGACTGGGGTAAGGTATTTAAAGATATGAATAACTTTAAACCATAAGAATTTTGAGGATAAAATTCTTTTAAGAGGGGAAGGATTATAATGTCCAAAAAGCTCCGACATGAGAACAGCACTCCCTGATAGGCGAATAGTGCCTATTAGGTCTTAGGGTGGAAACCTCTAAGGTATGATTTGGATTTTCTTACTGCTTAAAAGTATGTATTAAGGATAGGTTAAAGTTAAAGTTTGGATGGCAAATGAGGTCGTTGGAGTGGTTAATGAATAAAGTGAAGGGGAGAGTGAATAGTATTCACCTAAGAAAATTAAATAGTACTTTATGGGAATTGAAATTAAGTGAACAAGATGATAGGAAATACTATAAAATAATTTTGGATGAAGTTTAGAAGTGAATGGAGGTCACTAAAGAGTTTAAAAATGCAAGTGAAATTTTCACGACAGTATCTAGCGAATAGTAATATAGTTAAAGCAGAATGAAAAAATATTTTGAAGTTTCTCAAAATATTCTAAAAATAGCCTATCTTAATGGTTAAAAATCCTAACTAAGCTAATTGTATGAGAATTAGAATTTTTTTAGGCCAGGAAGCTATTTAACGGAATTAATTTAAGATGTATTAGTTCTATTTAAATAGTTATCATTAAATACCAATTTTTATGGGAAATTTATATATTGTATTTATATAATTAATGGCATAAATTAGGAGCTAAAATGACATGCTTGGGATACATAATTAATTTTTAAAGAGGAAGAGTTGAGAATTTATCAAAGCCTTTAGATGGGATATATGTCACTCATCTACCTATCCTTCCCTAAGTTTAAATAGGAATTTATTTTGAATGAAAACACCATTCTTCCTCCCTAAATATAGCTATGGCTGACGATAACCAAGGGGGAGTTTTCACCCTTTCTTTTTCTTCTTTTCACCTTACCCTCACCAATTAAACACACTAAATTAGCCTCTACACTTCCCTAATGACTATCTAGTATGAAAAATGGAAAAGGAAGCTCAAATTTGTAGAATTCAAAGATGGGTGAATAGTGTCACCTTAAAGGAAAAGTGATTATTTTCATTGTTTAATATTTTTCCAAAGTAGTTCAAGATGTCAAATAGATACTTCTCAAGTTAGATTGAATTTTAGAGCTTTGTGTGATTTATTGGAAATTTTCTAATTTGAAAATTGTGTATGTTTATGAGGAATTTATTGAGGCATTTAGGGAATTGGTGATAGCATGATGTGAGAAGGCTAAATGGAAGCTAAGAACATTTAGGCAAGTTAGTTTAATGAAATATGTATGCATCATTGAATTATGTGGCTAAAGTATGTGTTCTATTGTTATTTGTAATGAAATAATGTATGTGATATGATAATGCTAAATTACTTGATTAGCAGGAATTAAATGGATGCTTAGAATTTCATTAGTGTTTAATTTAAGAAGAAATTTTCTAATTCAGGGGAAATTACCTTATGGCCGAATAGGGGTAGAGAAGGGTTTATGGATTTGAAATGTGTATTACTTAGTATAATGTATAAATTGAGTGAATCAATTGATGAACATAATACCAAATGCTAAATTTATAGGTTTTAATATATACATATGTGTGGTATAAGTGGTGTATGTGTGATGAGAAAAGATTATATGGTGTTAAGACCTTATGATTGATAGTTGTTGTGTATGTGTATAGGTATAGATTGTATTGTATGTGATGTAATGTATGAAATAGCATGATAATATGCATAATATGGTTATAGAGTGGATCAATGAGATCTAACATTTGAGAAACATGTAAAGAATGTTAGATGTATGTTTAAAAGAGTTCAAGTATGAGAAAAAAGTTAAGGATAAAGGGGTATAAGTTGAAAGTGTTCATAGCCGAATGGCATGACTAAATTGTATGGATGTGAGCCAGTAAAATTAAACTTCATTTATCAGTAGATATTCTTGATTAAGTAATAAATTTAATTATGTGAGTAGATTTGTGGACTCATATATTAAACTTCATTAAATCCATACTTTAGAAATATGTTTGCACATGACATAAGTATGTTTACTTACGAATATGCATGTATATATGTGTAATGTATAGAGATAGTGTGGAATGCCTATATGATGTGATAAGAGAATATGGATTAATTATAGGTGGGTAGAGTTAATATAACCAAAACATATATCTTTTATGCATTAATAGGTATGTTGATATTAAATGGGAAGTGTAAAATTTTGATTTATTTAAAATGGCATGATGTGACTAAGATACATATCATAAATGAAACATGGAATTGGTAGAATTAGTTTTGAGTGACCGAATGGCTTACTATGTATGTTTGCCTGTAATAGATATTCTAGTATAGATAGAATGACTCTAATTCTATCTAAGGGGTATGTGGATACTTGAAATAAATATGTGAATGAGAATAGAATTAGTGTTAATGACTTAAGTGGTGAAATAACAATTTAATGAGCCTATACTAAGAAAGAGAATGAATTCATAATGTATGAAGAAATATTAGAGCAAAGAGAAGGAAATAATGAAGTATGTATTGTGAACACGAAGTAATAGTCATAAATACATACATGGTCGAATATCTTGATAAGAGAGAAAGAGACTATATGATGACTTATGCATGTATTATTAAATACAACACTATTACAGGGAGATATGATAAGAAAGAAAATGAGAATATGGTAGATGGGGTTTAAAGAGATCTTGGCATAAGAATGCCAACACTTGTCTGTAATTAGTTTAAAGGGAAATGAATACTTAATCATAGATGATTGAATAAAACCTAGAGCTTAAGGCTTATATTAGTTAGGTAGCTACTAGATAGGTTGTCTAGTTAACTAGTGAGTTAGTAGCTACTAATGGCTTTAGTCCATACAGATAACTGCCTGATTGTATTATATGATGAGTATAGCCACCAAGGTTTTGGATTTGAACCCTGCACATTATAGGTATTGAGAGGTCTATTTAAGCTGATCCCTACTACCTGTACTACCTTGGATATTAGGGGGTCCACATGGGCTAATCCCTACTATCCACTGATCTTGGGATATTAGAGGTCTACCAGGGCTGATCCCTATTATCCCATTGTTGGGAGGTCTAGTAAGATTGATCCTTACCACTTTAGTATTAGGAGGTTCCATTGAACTAATCGTTACTATTTGATAGATATAGGTAGATGCAGCTATTGAAGTATAGTATATAGGCCACTACATAGGTATAGATCCTATTATCTAGTGTTAAACGTTTTATCTCTCGAGTATGGGCCTAAAAAAATTAAGGACTTAATAAGACTGCTATTTAAATTAATGAGAAGAAAATCAAGAGCAAAACGAAGCATAATTGGATTGAAACATTAAAATGACTACCTTATTCATAAATTGCATATAACATTAGGTATAAGCATGAACATTCAAATTCATCAGGTATTGCTTAAATGGGCGCATTCCATTCACATCCATTCAATATACTAACTCACACTCATTTCATAGGATATAACTCAATTCATCCACATTTATGCACATGTCTTAAAACATCTTTCTTCTTACTACAAACATTTAAACAAACATGCTTAAAACATATGCATCATACAACTATACCTTTGACATCATTCATTAAAACTTTTTCTTATCAACATATCTATATAAATCCAAATATGTGTCACTTGTCTCTATGTTTCCATGCATGAATACAAACATCATTTACCAAATGCTTTTCCACATTTCCTATGCACAAAAACATACATCATTCATTTTTACATTTTCCATGAATTGATCCTTTGCATTAAAACATGAGTCATTCATTTCCACATTTTCCATGCATAAAAACATGCATCATTTATCTCCAAGCATGCTATATCTATTTCATCATTTTTTGCATGAAAACATACATCAACCACCATACCTCATCTATACCTTTGTGCATGAGAGATAGACATTATTCATAATTCATCAATATATTTCTCATGCATGAAAACATTCATCAACACACTTTTCTTTGAATCATTAATAAGTTCTTAAAAGATATATGTATCTTCTATACATTTAAACCTCTAACTTATACATCATTTATACACTTACACACAACACATGACATACATACACAATGCATATACACATGACATCACACAACACATATGTACTAGCATTCAAATCACTTTTTAAGGTAGGCAACTATTTGATCTTTCCTGAATTAGGGCCTCATCCACAACTAACAAAAGCAAGGTATGTATGACAAAACTTGCTATGTCAAACTAATACTAACTCCTACTGCATTCTTTTTTGTAGGATTCAACTCCATATTCAGATTTAACTCCGTGTCTAATCTAATTCTTTCAAATTTGACTCTATGACCAATCTAATTCTCTCAGATTTAACTTTATTTCAACTTCGGATCCAATCTAATTCTTTGAAATTCAACTCTATGTCTAATCCAATTCTTTAGAATTTGACTCTATATCTAATCCAATCCTCCTAGATTTGACTTCGTGTCCAATCTAACTTTCTTAGGTTTATCCTAATAAGCCAATCCAAAATATCTTCCACTTGGTTAAACCTCATTGGTCAAACAACCTTAGGCGCGATCAAAATTACCTTCCATTCTATTAAACCTCATCGGTCAAACAACCTTAGGTGTGATTAAAATTGTCTTCCTCTTGATTAACTTAGTCGATCAAACAACTTTAGGTGCGATCAAAAATATCTTCCACTTAGTCAAACCTCATTGATCAAATAACCTTAGGCACGATCAAAATTACCTTCCATTTGGTCAAACCATATTGGTCAAACAACCTTCGGCATGATCAAAATTGCCTTCCACTTGGTCAAACCTCATCGGTCAAACAACCATAGGTACAATAAAAATACCTTTCACTTGATCAAAACCTTGTTAGTCAAACCTCATTAGCAAACAACCTTAGGTGTGATAAAAATACCTTCCACTCAGTCAAACCTCATCGGTAAAAAAACCTTAAGTGTGATAAAAAATGTTTAATGGTAAGTGTAAAAACTATATCATGAAGGCATGAAACAACAATCTAGAGAGATCAAAGCAAAAACATGTTTGGATCTAGTTGGATTCTTGCTTCACCCGAAGACAAGCAGGCACCCACATTTGGTGTAGTTTTCTTCATAATATCAATTCTTTTTTAAATGGAAAATACAACTCAGGTCTAGTAAGCCTTTGCAATGAGTAGGCATCTATATTCAATGTAGCTTCATACTAGGTAGGTATACTTCTAAGTAAGTATTTTTTTACTCAGGTACTTTGATGTGCACTGTTTCAACTTATGCATTTCACAGTACACACCAAAGCGGGGGCATACTATAGATGCCTTGATTTTAGGTTTAGTACTTTCTTATGTATTCGAATTTAACCCAACTCAAAAGTTTGTGGTGTGACCCAAATTAAGAAAAAAGGGGAATCTATATTGCATTGGCCCAAGCTCGAAGCTCGACACTGATTCTAATGGGGTTGTAAGGGTGAAGCCCCCATAGTATGGACCCATTCACCTTTTTTGCCCTATGATGATCACTAAAGATAGGCTCTTAAGCAATGGCATAAGTCCTTTAAGAAGCAAGTTTGCATCGACCTATTTTAAATAGTTCGCACAAAAATACTCTACCTAAGTTCGTGCTAGCCCAATTAGCTCTACTAAGCCCAAAGCCCATAGTCTGTATAGACCTATTTTAGATAGAGTCCATATGAACTAACTCAAACTTGAACCATAGACTAGTGGAAAAGCATACAACCTAGGTTTGCATGAACTAAGTCATACAAGTCTACACGGACTTACCGACGTAAAATTTTCCAAAAGTTGGATTTTCCTATTTAGACTATGAATCCTATTCTTATTAGGATTTTACCTCTTTTAGATGAGAAACCCTTAAAACCTAAGCCTATAAATACCTTTCTAGTGTATAAGGAGGAGAGAGGTAGAAAATTAAATTGATGACAACAAATAAAACCATCCATGTGTCCAAGAGAGGACTCCAAAGAGGAATCACGCTATTAGTCCTATTAGCCTCACCTAAAATAATTCTTTCTATACTCTTACACCTTTATGCTATTGCTTGAAGAGTTTATTCACAAGGTAATATTTAAGGCCTCTTCTGTATATATTGATATTGTTTTTATGGACCTATGATCTCTAAGGATTGATCATAAGTGAGGTGATTTTTATATAATCCCCACTTTAACCATAGGAGTTGGTCATCATTTTAAATTATTTTATGTTGTAAAACTAATGATTTGTATGTTATAAACATTATGTAATTTTTTTCTTTATCGCACAGACTAACTTTATTGGAATATGCATAATTTGTAGTCTGTATAGACTTATATTCAATAACAGTGTATTATTTTTCTTATCATGTTCTAATGTATTATGCTTACTATATTGACATAATCCTCTGATGTTATCATATTGAGTAAATAGTCTATCCTATAATATGTATATGGTTGATATACTGAAATTGTAGTTTAGTTCGCATGGACTCCCTCTCATGAGGAATATAGTCTGCACGGATTTACTTGTGTATTTTGTCTTAGTATTCCATATGGACATATACTTTGATTTCTTATTTTCATATATATTCATGTTTCTTATTCTTTTTGTCAATATTTATTAATCCTTTATTTGTTACCGTTAACCTTTTCCTTTAAGTTGTATACAAGTGACTTTTTCAATGGAGCAAAGATGTAACACCCTTACTAGATTCCTGAAGAATTTTAATAAATGGCACACTTCTATTAGGTCACCCATCTTTAAATTACCCCGGAGTTCATTCATTTAACACTTATTAAAAATGCAATTATTATTTGTATTTAGCTTAATTTATTAATCTATCTTTAAGGTACTTATACTTAAGGTGGCATGGATCTATAAAACCCTTTGGTAGGTCGTTTTACTTAATATGAAAATTCTGGCAGCACAACGCCTGTCAGGGTGACATTTTGTAGAACACATGTTTAATAACTATATTCTCAAGTCTATCAATTTGGACTTTTCTAATCCTTCTAATATCATTATCACATAGGCCTCAAGCCCAATATTAAAAGTTAGAATCCAAACATTTAAGTCTCACTTGCACCAGTTATTCATATCATAATGGCATGTTTACACATACTTTGATTTACTTAAATCTATAAAACCTCAGCAACTTTTCTTCATGTTGGACACATAATCTACAACAATTACGTGAGTGCCACTATGTACAACCAAATACATAACATGAAAGTCCTTATTGTCCTTACTGCTACTACACTGCACATATTATGAGGTTTGACCGCTGTCCTTGCTTACCTATGCAGCAAAACAGTAGTACGCTAAGTATAAAACTCATTGGTGAATTTAATTAATTAAAAACATGTCTAATATCTTGCACATAAATAACTTAATACATTTAAATTATAGAAACCATGCATATTAAGGTCAATTAGTCATCAACTTTAATTGCAATTAAATATATTATATTACTTCTCAGGTAATGGGTGTATATTTTTCCTTAGCTAAATGGTTTATTTAAGCCACTGTGTTAATTCAATTAAGGTATTTTAGTTAATTTACATCACAATTATTACATATTATAGCCCACTAGGTATGTAGTATTTACTTAAGTTCCCTAGAAAAATAACTTATCCTAGGTTATTGCACCAATTCTATCCAATAGTTCACATTATTATTCAATCCGTACCTAAATATTAATTTGGGCATAGCCTTTAGTAAGGTTATGTATATGGTATATTTCTTTCCCAATGGGTGCCTCAAACAATTTCATGTATATCTGTATATTAATCCCAATTGTTCAGTCTCTTAAGCTTATTCACATTCTCACTTAATTCATTTGAATACCTCATAATCATTAGGATTTAAATATAATTTTCCTTAGCCTAATGAGGTCAGTTAAATTCGTGTATACTTCTCAACTATATAATTTGAATAATTTCATTCCAGTAGTAAATCAATTTTAATAATTTGTATTTAATTTTGAAATAAGCCTGAATATGTAGACTACGCTTAAATACACTGGACCAAAGAGGGAAATAAAATAGTGTAGTGATACATATTTTGAACCCCGATTGCTACACTAGCCTGATTCAGTGAATGTCATAGCCAAGTCTGACTGTTTGACTAGTGAGTGGCCTAACAGGACCTACGCTATTACACTACCAAAGTTCAAGTGAATGTCCACAGCCAAGTTTGACTATCTTACTAATGCAGTGGCCCCATGAAACCTACGCTGCTACATCGACGAAGATCAAGTGAATGTCCACGGCTAAGTATAACTATCTGACTAGCACAGTGGTCCTCTGGGACTTACACCACTGCATCGGCAAGGATCAAGTGAATATCCATAGCCAAGTTTAACTACTTAACTAGTGCAATGGTCCTCTGGGACCTACACTACTGCACTGGCCTTGCCTGAAAATTAAATAATGTAGTAGCTTCTAAAATCCCTAAGTTGACCGATCAACCCACTGTCCAATAGGTGTCTAGCCAATAGGCTATCTCTCTCATTCTTTTTTTTATTTTCTTGCTAATCATCATTTAATAATCTTTTAAAATATTTAGCAGTTAGTTACGAATTTATTTTAACCGTTAAATTTTGACTTATATAGTTACAAGTCATTTTTAGTCCTACTAGACAATGTTGAGTCTATTTTTCCTAGCAAGTTTTAAGTTTATCTTATGGGTTTAATCACCTCTAATTTATTTTAGAATCATAGTCCATTTATGTGCACTTTATGAGTCATATTTATATCAAATCTAGAATGGTCCTATTATGAATTTTTATCATGAGTACAAGCCTATAGCCAATATTCTTTCTATCACTATTATAGGCCCATAGCCATCAAATTTTAGTCATTTTTCTATGCCTTATTTCATTTTAAATAATAAGCCTATAGGTTTACATCAAATTATAGTTTTAACTTAATCTTGAAGGAGCTTTACATGTCATGTAAATTCAATTACAAAAGGGGCTTATAATGTCAGCACTAATTTGTGCCATTTTGAGTCACATCTTTAGGCTACATTTTTCATTTTCTTCTTAAGGCATTTTCAATATATTTTCCCTTCTATCGTTTAAGACCATTATTTTCTTTTGTATTATCTATTCATTTGCATGCCATATTACACTTATAAGTAAGTTGTTTTATTACCTTTATAATATATAATTAAAACTCTATTAAGCATATTATTCTCATGCATTAGTATTGACTTACATATTTATGTCCATATGCAAAACCTCTAGGCTTATTTATTTTTATTACCCAAGGTATCCATTTCCTATGGGTTGTTATGCTCCCTTAGTATGAATTATTAACCTAGCATACAAGTAATTATTTAGAAGCAATCTATATATCCCAATCTATCTTGCTGCTATATTTTGACTATATATGGCCCACATGCACCAACATGCATTGTTTTATTTAATTTCACATAAGACCACTTCATCATAATTCCCTTTATAATTTCACACCACACACAACTTACCCCTTGCCTTCCAACCCAAGGCACTCCACCTACCTCATTGCAATATGTAGTATTCTTCATAACCATAGTTCCTTACATTGCCCATGTGCTTGAATTATATAAAGCCAAGGCATACACATATGTCTTATGTGTTGGTTTAGTATGTATTTAAATAGACTCATAGATATATATTCCATGCCATGTGTCCCTTACTTTTTTATGCTTCACAAGGTGACTTAAGAATAAATTTAATTCATTTTACAACATGTACAATCAAAGTTCACAATCTAAATTCCATTCCCTATCTTAGCAACCCCAAAATAGCTCACTCACCCTATCGTGTTCCTAAGCCTTCCTTGCAAGCCATCTTACTTCGGTGATGTGTAGACATATCCATGCTCAATCATCACATAAACACCTATTTAACATACCATAAATCTACATCTAGCCATACATAGTAGGAGACCCCTCTCCTTACACGAATGTACAAGTCTAGTACCCACACGTGCACCCCAGCAACCTCAATCAAATTCACATAGATGATCTATCTATAATTTTACACAATATGCTATTTATCAATTCCCTTACACCATACAAAATAATAACTTCCTTCCCCTATACCCATACACCAACAACACATTTCACATACAATTCCCATCAAAATAGAATTCAATTCCATTGCTCATCACACACACACCCTTACATCTAGCACAATCAGGTTCATGTGATGTTTAAGCTTATGTTTAGCCAAGAACTTCACCCAATAGCCATAAGATTCTAAGGAAAAAAAACAAGGCATGTTCTTAATGAATTAAATCCACTTACCTATTAAAGAAGCCAACCATCTCCACACTTTGAGCTGCCTCAAAATCCCCTTAAATGAGCCCCATTCTTTATTGCCTTCAAGCTTAAGGATTCCATTTCATGTTTTCCCTCACATTGCCTCTCTCTAATCCAACCACCAAAATCACACACACACATGATTTATTAAGAGGTCTGGTTAGCTAAGCATGCTCGAGGGAAAGGAATCCTCAAAAAAATTGAAATAAAGAGCTAAAACTATGTTACTTTGTAATTTTAATCCTTCGCTATGCATAGGAGTTCAGTGGCTCATTTGTGGATTTTTCGTTGAGTCTCCACTTGCTAAGGGTGGCCATACTCCTTAAACATCAATGGCCACATAATTTAGGGAATTTGTGGGTGACCATAGATGGTAGAATTAGGCTACACAGCGATGGAAACATAGAAAAGAAACTCTCCCCATGTGGACAGTCTTACAAAGAGAAAATGGGGGAAAAAGAAAGTGGTAAAGGGAGATATAGTGGCTCAAGTCTCCACTGAAGAAGAAGGCTATGTGGTCCATCTATTAAGTGGGTGTCGGGATGGCTCAAGTCATGACACGCAACCCTCGAGTGTCCCAAAACTCAGTTTCTCAATAATAGAGGCTACCAACTTTGGGGAATTTTTAAAAATCACATGGTAATCAAAAAATTGTGCTTTTTATTCCTAAAATCCTCATTTAATCTCAATTAGAGCCTACAAAATTTTGTGGCAAAATTCCACTAAGAAGTAGGTGAATCAAATTTTTTATGCTTTATGGCTATTCTATTTGCGGTAAAACTTCAAGAAATTTTATATAGCCACTCAGACATCCAAAAATTGTCATATTTGTTTTTAAAATCATCATTTACCTTTAATTATAGGCATTTCAAGTTTCATGGCCTAATTCCTTTAGGAACTATGCTAGTGCAATTTCAGGGAAATCGCAGTTCTGCTAAAATCCTAAAAAAATTTTGAACAACCACAAAAAATTAAATTTCCTTCATCATTGGATTCATTACAATTTTTAACCATTAGAGTGCAATATTTTCATGTCCATCTGAGCTCATCTTGGGTCATTCTCAGCTTGACTCATTTTGAGCCTATAGCTCGCTAGCTTTTGGCCCGAAATAATTTATTAGTTTTATTAAAATTTTAATCGAGGTCATTTTCACCGATTTTTAAGCCTTTAAAGTTTATTGGGCAATGTGCCCTACCTCAAGATTCATGCAAGTGACTTAACATGCCGAGTGCCCTTTTTGGGTCTTAGGGAACTATTCCTAGTGTCTTGGTACACGGCGTTACAAATGGTCCAGACGGACATAATAACCATTCTAAGCCTTAGTCTATATGGACATAAGCTAAAGCTTCATAAGTCTGCACGGACTTAGCACCGTACAAACGTGACCAATTAAGTATTTTAGACTATTTCTTTTAGTTTGTACTATTTCTACTTTATTACTTATTTTGGGTTTGTAATAGCTAGTTAATAACTTATTTTACACATTAAAACCTAATTTCACAATGGAATTATTTTCTACATAATTAATGGTATTTTCATAATAAAAAGGATTTGAGTTTTCTGAATCAAAAGTCACAATAACAAAATGTATTTTAATAAAAGCCAATCTCCTAGAGATAGGAGTTGAGCAATTATTGCCAATACTTATAGAATTACGGGTAATTGTCATATCACACTACAGCTAATGAATAGCCCACTTTATTGATATACATTTACTCTTGTTGTATGCTTATATATCGTACTTTACTTTCTCATACTTAAAAAGATGACGTAACTGCTTTAAATATAATGCATGCTTAATTGATACGGGATTGATAAAAATTACAATATACAAAGAATACATATTATTCGAGCATAAATAAGATCTAAATTCTAAACATTTATAGTATAGAAGATCAGAGGTCTTAGTGTAGAGGCCAGGTGGCAACTCCACTAACCACTCTAGTCCTTGGTAAAAATACACAATCTCTACAGGTTACATTTTACATTGCATGTGTATGATTTATGTGCTTATATATACATATATATATTTCAAAGAACACACTAGTACACATATGCTTATCATATCAGTTCTCCCAATACATAGGTTTAACTATGGTTCAATAGGGGTAGCCATAGAGTGCAACAGTGTAACCAATGAGTTTTCCATTAGAGGAAGTTAAATATTTGTATACAAGAAATATTTAGATAGATAGGTACTCATGTGTAGGCTTTATAGGCGAGATATGATTTCCTTATAATAGGACATTAATTTACGTATGATTTTGATTGTAATATCTATAACATAAATATAATAAAACATATAAACAAACACCTAAAAGTGCATATGTATATATTAATAATAGATGTAAACTGATGATTAGAATACCATGTGAATTGTTGACTATATTTGAGAATGATGAAATGATGATGAATTTGGAGGATTCAAAGATATGTTCGAGTAAAGGGATGATAATGGAAGTGTTACCAATTAGGTTAAAATTTTTGGTTTTCACCTCAGACAACCATTATGCTATCAAATTTTTGTTTGTAATGTACTTACATTAAATTTATAATAACTAAGGGAAATATTTAATTAATATTTATTTAGATTAATCCCTTTTATGAAATTTTAGGACTGTTAAAATTGGATTCCATGGTATCTCTTATTTGGACTAGATAGTGGTTTGGGTAAGGTAAGGGTTATCACACTGACACCTCTTATTCGAGTCTTAAATTTGGCCGAGTAAAGGGTGTCACATTACTGTGCTCATCTATGAGAAATCCATATCTCTCAAGCTTTTACAAACTCTAGTAAAACATGTAAGAGCCTACGTTACAACATGCTCTGCTATTATAGCATCATTATATGTGATAGACTCAAGATTAGTTGATTGATCTGCTTTTATTTGTGGGTCTCAAACATCATCAAGTTTGATTATAGTCCTATTATCTTCCTTTAAAAGAAATCTTTCTCTAAGAAGATAGCATGTATTGAAGCAAACACTTTTGTTCCAAAGTATTATAGAAATAGTATCCAAGAGACTCTTTTGGATATCCTATAAATAAGCACTTGTTAGATTTAACATGAAGCTTATCTGACACAATTCTTTTCACATAAGTAGGACAACCCTATACTTTTAAATGTGAAAGATTTGGTTTTTTGTTACACCATATCGCATATGGTGTAACATCAACCGACTTTAATGGGACTCTATTTAGAATGTAAACAATAGTTTCTAATGCATAACCCTAAAATGACTTAGGTAGTGTTGCAAAGCTCATATTAGAGTGAACCATGTCCAATAAGGTTCAATTTCTCTTTTTAGATACACCATTATGTTGTGGTGTATATAAAGGTGTCTATTGAGATAATACACCATTATCTCTTAGATAACTTTAAAATTATTTACTCATATATTCTCCACCTCGATTTGATTGATGTGTTTCAATACTTCTATCATGTTGTTTCTCATCTTCATATTTAAATTCTTTGAACTTTTTAAAGGCTTTATATTTGTACTTTATCAAGTACACATACTTATATCATGAATAATAATCAATAAAGGAAATGAAGTAAAGAAAACCCAACTCTTGCATGTGTAGTATTAGGCCCTATGCATTTAAATGTATTAGGTCTAAAAGACCACTGGCATGTTCACCTTGTCCACAAAAAGGGGTCTTTGTTATCTTGCCTAATAAATAAGATTCATATGTTTCCATTGATTCATAATCAAATGTGCTGAAGTCATCAAGCTTGTGCAACTTAGTCATACACTTCTCGTTTATATCGTAGAGTTGATAATGCCACAAAAAGGTTTGTTTCATGCTATCAGTCTTAAGTCTCTAGGTAATAATGTTATAGATCTCCTTTTAATTATCAAGAATATAAATCCCATTAATATTAAAAGTAGAATAATATAAAACATTATTCTTATAAACTGAGCAAACTTTGTTTTTATTAATGGAACTATCAAAATCTTATTCAACAAGACAAGATAAAGAAATAATATTCTTGTTCAAAGAAGGAGCATAATAACAATTATTATGTTCTTATACTAGTCTTGAAGGTAAATCTAAGTAATATATTTCAATATCTAATGTTGCAACTGGTGCTCCATTTGCTACGTGTAGGTTCACATCACCCTTGTTCAGCCTCCTTCTACTCTTTAGTCCTTGTAAATTAGAAACCAAATGAGAACTATGTCCAGTATCTAATACCTATGTGTGATTATTAATAGTAGTATTAGTATTAATCTTAATAATATTAATACTTAAAATAGATGTATCTTAATGCTTTTATTTGTTATGAGACTCAAGGTAGGCCTTGAAATTCCTCTTCCAATGACTAGTTTTACCATGATGGAAGTAAGTTACCTTAAGTTTAATCTCTTCGATAGCAGCCATAGGCTAGTTGCCTTTACCTTTCTTTACCTCACCTTAGACCTTGATTGCATCCTTTTTCTTCTTCTTCCCCTTTTTACCCTTGGAAATAAAAGAATCAACAACCATTACTGCTTTGGAATTCATTTTAATGGCATTCCTCAATAGTTTTGAACATGTTTAATAGCTCAGGGATTATTGTCTAGATCTTGTTCATTTGATAGTTAAGCACAAATTGTGCATAACTATCTAGAAACAATTGAAACACTAAGTTAATAATTAGATCATGGTCTATAACAAATCTTAGAGAAGCGAGCTATTCAATATACTTATTCATCTTTAGCCTAAGTTGCACGGCTAAAGTCCTTTCCACTATTCTACAGTGAAACAGAGCCTTGGATATCATTTATCTTTTAGTTATTCTTTGCTCCTCAAATAGTTCTTTGAGGTGAAATAGTGTGGTGTGTGCATCCATATGCTCATGTTGCTTTTGAAGCTTTATGGACATTAATGCTAGGATAATACAAATTGCTAGATCAGATTCCTCAAGATGCTTCAAATATGCTGATTGTTAATTGGCATCAGCATTATCACCGAGAATAGGTGGGATGTGCCTTTCTAACACATAATAATATTTTCACTTGTGAGAACTAATCTCAGATTTCCAAGCTAGTCTATGTGGTTAGACCTAGTTAGCTTATTAGCTTCGAGAATCGAGCATAGGTTTAGATTTGATGTACTCATGATGCAAGTGTACCTATATGTAATGATTAAGAACATATTAGTGTATGATCATGTACAAGAATGTATTTTATAAGGTCTTTAATAAAATACATATATTCATCCACTATTTTGTTCCAAGCCAATAAAAATCAATGGCTTTTCTAGTAAGACAGTACCCATTTCTCATTAAGGTCGAACCCATGACAAAAATTATAGGCATCTCATGCTAATTGCATCTTCATACAACTACTAATCATTCAGTCACCAACTCTTGGTACATATGTATCTCATACACATTTCCCTAATCTCCCTCTAGACCTATTAGGCTTGAGTTTGCTCAATAAAATAATAGACTATCTAAGATAGACTTATCAATATAGTTTGTAATATATTTGATATAGCATAAGCTTGAGTCTGTTTAACAACTCAATACTAAGAAGAACTCTAGTTATAACCATATTAACAGAAGGCTTGCATGTCTTAGAATTAATTAAAGATCCTCTTCCTTTTAAATCTCATTATTGATTATATACTTTGGTATGTTCATGTCAAGGGAATTGCATGCTTTGGCATACTCATGCATATTTAATCTCATTAAATATATGATATAGTTATGGACTTTACTACCTTGATTTCTTGAGCCTAAGGAAACCAATTTTAGGCTAAACCCTAGGTAGTATATATGAATTACAAACCCAATAAAGAAATAATTAAAATATTTCTAACTATTTCCTCATTTGGTCTTTCTTAGTAGTCTTTTTTCTCCATTTGCTCCTTACATTTTTTTCATTCTATTCTAACCCTATGTAATCTAATTAAATGATAAAATTATTAATAATGCCTCACATTACATGTAAGAGGAGCTAGATGAGAAGAGAATTATAATAGAAATGAGAGAAAAGGCTAGGACACATAGGCCTAATTTTACCAAAGAAAAATCCATACATTTCATGATCAATCACATTTGTCATAGTCCATAACTAGTCATCATGCCACTCATACACATTTAGTATGCATTTTTAATACATCACATTTATTAAATCTTTGAAAAATCAATTATGGTTAATTATTAGTATCGAAACTCTTATAGAACAAGTATGGTTCAAATGTCTTGATCATTTCAATTTTCATATACTTATTGTCGCACCTTGACTTTCAATCTAATTTAACCACACATAGAATGGGAACTAAAGGAAACCATGTAAAAAAAATTGATGTATGGAATGAGTAAAGTCAGTTGGTATGAATAGTAGAGTGAAAATTCACCAAGGGACATAACGGTCATTTTCTAAATTGTTAGGGAAATTTCTAGAAAAGAGTGATTTAAGGCTTATTAATTAGTGGAACATGTATGGAAGAGGTAGAAACATGAATATAACATGAAAGGAATGATGAAGTGTGAAAAGAATAAGGTTCGAGACTCGATCTTGATGAATAGTAACATCGAGCTGTGAATAGTACCACTCGAGCCCAATTGGGGTTATTATACTAAAAAGAAGTACTGATTAAAAGATAATGTGTGGTGAAATTTGGGAACTATAAAAAAATCCTAATCATTGGATTTTAAGTGAATTGATATTGGCCATTGAAGTGAGGAATAAAAGGGGTGGAAACATCTAGATTTTACTTAGAGAATTCTTTGGATCATCTTCCTCTCCCACCGCTTAAGGTCGAAATTTTTCTTTTTCTAGTATAAACATGAAATTTTCTCTCTCCTATCCTAAAAAACACCCATAAACCTAAACTAAAGGTGTAGAATCCATCTAACACCATCATATAGCCTAAGAATGATAAGAAGCATGCCAAATAAAGAAGATTTGGAGGATTTCAAATATGAAAAAATTTGGAGGCTTAACTTCATTATGGTAGTACGTTGGATTTTTTTTAAGGTTTATTAATTTTTAGGTTATTTTGGGAACCAAAATAAGGGATTCTAGTGTTGATTTAGAGTTTGGAGTAAGTATGAATTTTTTTATGTATTTTTCTAATGAAAATTACATTATGTTTATAGTGAATTTTGGTGTTGAGCATGGGATGAGCAAATCAATAGTATGGAAGGCTATTTTGGACGTAAATGAACTTATAAGTAAGTATATTCAATGAAATATATGCTTATTTGTGTGATTAATGAATTTCAAGTATATATATGGGTGTTTGGAAATTACTTGATTATGTGATTATGTTATCTTAGATGCATGGTTAAGGCATAATTAAATGATATGAAAGTTTTTAAGATGATTTACTTAGTTGGTTTGTTCATATGGAAGAATTGAATAAATTAATTATAAACGGTTATATGTGGTTAGTTTATGTTAGTGTTGAAATTGTTGATTATGTGTATGATAATATGAAATTGTTGAAATTAATGGGATTATGAATAATAACATGATTAAAAATGGGATTAGATGGAATATGGAGTTGACAAAATAAATTGTTATATGTATGTGAAATATGGTATAAAAGAAAGCATATGAATATGTAATAATGTTTAAGTTAGTAGAAATTATGAAATATGTGTGCTAAGGTTTAAATTAAGTATTAATTAATATATTAAATTTTATAGTTGAAATGGTATAAAGTATGGTGAAAATGAGATGGCGAATGCCTAAATTGTTGAATATGATATACCTAATTTATGTTTAATAATACAAATATACTAATAAAATATAAGAGGATTTATTTAGATGAATAATTA
>CANXYI011164939.1:0-10907 GCA_948208565.1 Hura crepitans
TGGATTTTCTAGTTGTTACACATTCCTAGGAATGTCTAAATTAGAGCTCTGATACCACTAAATATGACACTCTCTTCTCGATCTGGTCGTCAGACTTGGATAGAGAGCGTGCACAATACGAATTATGACCTCTTAACATTATTAAAATGTGTTTATTTTTTCATTGTTAATAAAATGCTTTGTTTATAAAAATGTGAGTTAACAAAAACTTTTCAAAAACTTGATTTGAAAACAAATTTGGGAATCCTCGTGTCAAAAATCTAGTAGCAAAACTACTATACCAGGACACTATCCCGAATATGAATAGTAACTAGCAATGAAAACAAGCACTTCTATATCATTTCAAACCCAATACACCAGTTTTATGATCCTTTGATCACTTTATATTAATCAACAACACAAATCACAATCTCCACCTCAGGAAGAGATATCATACAAGTTTAAAATAATTTTAAGAATTTAAATAAGGTTACAAAACCATTAATAGCCTTATATTTACAATACAACACAGTTTAGGCCCATAACTTAGCATGTACAATATATGAGTGTTTATTTTTTGTACATTTCATAATCTAGTATATACAATAAAACTATACCAAAATATAGCCTTTACCGATTAGTCTTAATGTCCTAAGGCTTCGGGTCAATTATTTTCCTCACCTACACATTGCAAAGAAAAACGATGCGCTAAGCAATAGCTTAGTGGTGTAATTGAAATAACTTTTGCAATAATGCCATATTGTTATT
The DNA here is from genome assembly GCA_948208565.1 of Hura crepitans. Taxonomy (NCBI): domain Eukaryota; kingdom Viridiplantae; phylum Streptophyta; class Magnoliopsida; order Malpighiales; family Euphorbiaceae; genus Hura; species Hura crepitans. The sequence goes on from CANXYI011164939.1 coordinate 748, forward strand.
GTACATCATCATACATACATAAATAAACATAGTTCCTAATGTCTACAATTCAATTCATAACATGCATACACATTATAATAGAACAAATATAACATAAATCACATGCAAAAAATGAAAATCACATTATACATACATAAATAAGCATTCACATTATACATGACAAAATCCACATTCTAATTCCATTAAGTTTATTTTATCATGCTTATATTTAGAGGACATATATCTTATGGATAACAGGGGTGGATAGGTAGTATGACTTGCATGAACTCGAAGGTTTATCTACCAACGTGATCCAAAGATCAAACATAGCATGAGACCCAAAGGTCAAACATAACGTGAGTGAAAGATTGAGAATAGCCTGGGTCTTAGGGTAAAACATAGCATGATGGCCATCACGACCATTTATGAACTCAAAGTTCATCTACCAATGTGGAACTAAAGATAAAAAATAAAGGTCTATAGGTCAGACATTTAATAGACCCATAGACCAAACCAATGTTAATAAAGGCACTAAAGAACTATAGCAGTTGTTATAAAAACCCCTAGTTGACCGATCAACCTATCCGAACTAAGTTATTGCTCATATGGGTGATTAACCAATTTATTTTAGTTACACCATCTTAATGAAGCTTAAAATAACTTATAATTACTTTGGTTTAGCCAACTAATGAGTAAATAAGAAAATTGTGTTATTATTCTTATTTTTGTGATTAAGCATATTATTTCATGCAAAAATCACATATCAAGTCATAATTCATCATCATGTACTCATAAATACATCATTAACATCTCATTACCATCATTATAATCATTAACATACATGTGATTTTGTATCATCTATTACATGTTTAGCATAATGTATATTTATGCATGGATATCTCATAAGGCCATTCGGCCACCAAACTTCAAAGCACACATAAGCCACCTTCTTTATATCATACACATGCATCATTTAATTTCCATCCATAACCATGTACACAACCTTCATTTCATGCCATAAGCACATCATAAATGTATAATGTTCATTCTACCAACACACTAAATGTATCTTTTCCATACATTTATCATTATCTTCTCACTTTACTTAACATACACACACGCATACACATTCACATGGTCATTTGGCCATAACATAAAAAGCACATCCCATATGCATTATTCCATTATACAACATCACATCCCATGCTCATAAGATAACTTTTATCAATGTATTTTAAGCTATAATAACTAGCATGCATTATATGACATAAACACATGCATACACACATATGGCCATTTGGCCATAATGCCAAAATTCACCTTAACATGCATCAATCCATATTTAAAAGCATTAATTCACATCCACAACATCCCAAGACATGATTTAAATTCCAATTAACATTATACATAACCATTTCTCTATAAAGATACACACTTACATAATTACACATATTAAGGCATTAATGAACCTTGTACAAATTAGATCGATTATAATAACTTCTCAGAGTCAAAATGCATTATAGAGCTCAACTATGACTTTCCCTTCCCTTTAGCATGAGCCCTTTTCATTTTCGTAACTATCCATAATAAGCTCAATATATAAAAATTTGTATAAAATTAGTAGAAGCATAAAATGAGAAACTAAAGGCATAAATATAACCTTGGGCACCTAAGGAACATGGGAAATATGTTAAACTTTGAAAAATCTTAGGTTACTATTCATCAAGATGAAAAATTGAGCAATTCTTCTATTTTCTCTTAAAACTCACATGAGAATTGAGGTATACATGTTGTGAAGGTGTGGAATCATGCCTCAGATATCAAGAAATGAGCTAAAATTGAGCATTGAATGAAGAAAAATGGTGTTTTTCTTCCCTCGGAGGTATTGACTTATTCAAAGGAGGTTGGTGACATTATTCCTCCTTTGACCACCTATTGACCCCTATTATATGCCCTTTTTAGCCTTATTTTTTACATCCAAGATACCTTTAAAATCTAATTAAATCAGACCTTAAAAGCTCCTAAAATTCATGATCAAAAATAAAAAAAAATCTATTAAAAATATAGCTTTAAGGTTACTCAATTTTTGTAAAAATACTTCCCGATCTCCAAAAATTCCAATTCCAATGTCAACAGGCTAATTACAATTTTTGAGTATTAGGTTGTATTAGTCTTGAAATTTTCTGAGCAACTTTTGAATATTTTACGGTTTAGCTAAAATTACATCACTATTCATGTGACACTACTATAAAATTTAACTGTCATTTTTAATCACCAAAATGACTTTTTTTTGACTTGAAATTTCACCTATAATTATGTTATAATTAATACTTCTATTTAGTAGAATTAGTGTGACCCAACCTTGAAAAATACTATTCATATCCTGAAAAGTACTATTAACAACACTAAGATTTTTTTTAAGCATTACATTACTTCCCCTCTCAAGAGAAATGTCATCCTCGACATTGCTCGGCTCAAACAACTAAGGATATTACTTTCGCATTGGAGCTTCTATTTCTCATGTTGCCTCTTTTATCCCATGGCATTTTTAGAGAACTTTTGCCTATAGTACAATCTTATTCCATAACTCTTTGACCTTTCTGGCTAAAATCCTGATAGGTTCTTCTTCATAAGATAAGTGTGGGTTAATCTCAATCTCTTCCATTGACAAAACATGCGTTGGACAATATGTATCTTTGAAGCATGGACATATAAAAGACATTATGAATATGCTAAAGTTTTGATGGTGAAGCTAGTCTATAGGCTACTGGGCCCACACATTCTATCACTTCGTATGGCCTAATAAACCTAGGACTCAACTTTCCCTTCTTGCCAAAATGTAAAACTTTCTTCCAGGGTAAAACCTGCAGAAACACCTTGTCTCCCACCTTATACTGCACATTTTTCTTCTTGAGATCTATATATGACTTCTATTTGTTAGAAGCTACTTTTAACCTGTCCCTAATGATCTTTACCTTCTCCTCACCATTCTTAACCAAATCTAGACCCATGAGCTTTGTTTCACTAAGTTCAGTCCATCCAAAGGAGCTTTGCACTTCTTCCCATATAATGCCCTATAAGAAGTCATTCCAAAACTTGCTTGATGGCTTTTGTTGTAAGTAAATTTTGACAATGATAGATAGCAATCCATTGACACCCCTTACTCAGTTTAATTATCGATCGATCATCGAGCTTAACTAAGGAGTGCACGCATATCAAAATATCCAAACTCTATTACCTTTACTTGTTATAAAATATTCTTATTAAAAATATCACGTATGAAAATGTAGGTTTTCAAAAATGTTTTTAGATAGTGTTACATATTCAAAAATTAAGAATTCTCATGCCAAAATTTCGACAACATAACGGTTGTATTAGGCACTGTCCCAAATTTTTAATTAGTAACGTGCACAATAAAAATACACTTCTAAATTATCCATACACTTCTACCATATCCATATGATCCTCTCATCACTTGAACAACACAGAGACATAAAATCAAGATATCTCAACCTTAAGAAGAGATATGATACAACAACATACATTTTTTATATAGTTTATAAAAGTTTATAACTTTGAAATTCAAAAGAATAAATTAAATACAACTTAGGCCCACTTCCACTACATATACAACATTGAGTGCCCAACCTATCCATCACATAACTACATTATATTACATATCATTACCAAAAGAAAAGCTTTCTCTTTATATCTTTTATGTCCTGAGGTTCGATTCTTAAAATGTATTCTTACTTATGCATCGCAAACTAACGACGTGCTAAGCAAATGCTTAGTGGTGTAATTGAAACAACTTGTGCTAAAGCCATTACTAAAATGCTATATTATGAAAATAAAACATTCATCATGCTCGTGTATGTCTGCAACACACATATATTTTGCATACAACCAAGAATCAAGCAATTATCACAAGCAATTTAACATTCTTTCCTACTTTACATAAAACTACCATTTTCAATGTTATATTACAAATTGTAGATTAAATTCTATATTTGCTTTATCCTTTTAAGCCTATTTTGGATAACCATAAAACCTATGGATAACGGGATGAAAGATGTGTAGTGGTCAACATTTTGGACCTAATAGTTGCTGACCAATATAGAAAAGGTTGTGCAGTACCCATCTAAGCTTATGTGGTTACACTCGCAAGTAAATATGTAATGGCCTCTATGGGACCTTATGGTGGCTACATCCATATAGATCCAAAGATCATAATACAATCCATGGGTAAGCCATATAGTAAACCCTTGGATATATAATCTAGGCATATAAGTTCCCTAGTAGCTACTATATCCCCCAGCTGACCGGTCAACTTATCCATTTTTAGCTTGTTGCATCACATAGGCCAAAACCTATATGTTTTAGTTTCATCACTTTAATTAAGCTTATATAGCTTTTAACTTTGTTATTTTAGCCATTGAAAACCTTATTTTAGACATCATGCACATTTCAACATGGTTGTTAGTCACATTTATGCCATATGCATATTAAAACACCATTTTCATCTCATTTTATAGTTTGTCACTACATACTTGCCACTGTCACATTCATTTCATGGCATAAGTTCATCAAAAACACATTATGCCTAAATGTTCATCAAAACACACATATTATGGCATAACCTAGTGTTAAACACCACTCTATTGCTCATTACATATTTAAGACCTGATTATGTCCTCAAACTTTATGCATATGTGATTTTAAATATGTCTAGTATAATCACAACAAGTTTGACATGTATTTGCACCATCTCCACACTTTATAATTTTGTATACATAGTATTTTCCCAATACCTCATTTAGCTATCATCACCATTCAAGCATACATTTTGCAACTCATACTATATACTAGGCCAAAACATATATTCATGCACAAAAATCATATACATTACTTAATGCACAAGTTTTAATGGCGAAAGACCATTTGGCCATTACGCTTCCTATCCATCCTTTTTATTACTTTTGCTTCACAACACATTCTAATTATATGTATTATTGCCAATGTGTCCATTCGACCAAAATAAAATAGCACTTATGCATTATGGCATAATTCATTCTACATATACATTGCATATCATCACTTTACATTATTTCCTAGCCATACCAAATTTTCCTTTTATTTCATCTCTTAGCATTTTACATGGCCAACTAGCATTCAAGTGGCACACACACATGGTTGGCTTTGACCTATTCGGCCAAGACACATAGAATGGCTACAAATAATATTTAAACTTCATACATAATGCAAAGCACACTAAACATGCCTAAAATCATGCTTAAGTTCTTAATCATACATGATTTATGTCACTTAACATATTATGCCTATTTTATCTAATAAAGCACATTATGATCATTCTTCATTTTGAATGTATTCCTATACTTTCATTTATTTCCATATGAGTCAAAAGCATTAAAAAAACATAATTTTGTGCTTAGTTATGCTTAATTGTTACATTAGGCATTTTATACCTCATATTAGCCCTTTTTATGCACATTATGGAAATTCAAACAATCCAAGTACATCCTATAGTTCATAATTATTTCTTATCATCTAAAACACATATTTACACATCATAAAAGCCATACAACATAATAAATATCATAAATTTATTACATAATGCATTTATTGCCATTTATTACATATTAGGCATATTATGGAATTTGATGATTATAATTGAATAATGCACATTTTATTTCGATTACACATATCAAGGATGTCAAAATGGAACCTTAAGGCCTACCTACACCTTTGATTTCCTTTTGTCTCAGGTTTTGTCCATTTTCTCAAGTGTCTATTACATATTCTATTTTTTAAAAATTCATATAAAATCAACCAGGCATCAAAATAAAAAATTGTAAGCATATACATAACCTATGGGACTAAAGGAATATGGGAAAAATATTGGGATTCAAAAATTTTTACCTAATCAAAAGTTGGTCACTATTCACCTATATGTAGAATCTCACAAATCCACCATTTTATCCATGTTTTCTTGCTTTTATAAGGTTCTAAAGACCATTAAAGGGTTATATGAGAGAGATTTATGGTATTTTAAAAGTGGAAGAAAGAAGAAAAAGCTTTGGAGGGAATAACAATGGCATCGCTAGTGGGAGAAAGAAGAAAGGGAATTGGAACTATTCATCATATCTAAAGAGTTAAATTTTTTTTATATAAAGAAATCTAACTTTCCCTCACTTTACCCAAATAGTCCCCCAACTTTCTCTCTATTATTCCATTAGTCCTTTATCTTTATTTCCTTAATATTTAACCCTCTAAATGATCTCATTTTACTTCAAATTTTGCTCATAATTATGTTATAATTAGTACTTCTATTTAGTAAAGTTAGTGTCCTCAGCCTTTGGAAAATACTATTCACATCTCGAGAAATACTATTCATAACACTGGGATTTTGGGGCATTATAAATCCTAGCTACCCTTGAACTCAATGGCATATCTCCTCAACATGTCCTTAACCACTCGATAAACATGATTTATTATAAGCATAACATCATAAATACTAAACATCACATCACTCAATTATCAAAAGACTACCTAAATGACTCTTTCTGATTGTCCATCAGTCTGTAGATGAAACACTATACTAAATCTTAATCGAGCACCTAAGGCATTGTGAAGCTTCTTCTAAAACCTCAATGTAAACTGTGGGTCTCGATCAAATATGATGAAAGATGGCACTTCATGTAACCTGATGATCTCTATTATGTATAACACAACAAGCTTCTCCAAAGAGTAATCCATCCTCACTGGTATAAAATGAGTTGTCTTGGTCAAGTATCTATCACAACCCATACTGAGTCACACTTGTTCCTTATTATATGTAATCTAACCACAAAGTCTATAGTGACCCTATCCATTTCCATTCTAGAATTGCTATAAGATACATCAATTTAGATGGAACTTGATGTTCTGCCTTCACTTGTTCACAAGTAAGGTACTTGGTCGCATACTCTAATATATCCCTCTTTATACCAAGCCACCAATATGACAACTTCAAATCTTAATACATCTTCATACTACTAAGATGTATAACATAAGGAGCATTATGAACCTCATCCAAAATTTGCTTCTTTAACTCTTCAACATTTAAAACATAGATCCTATCATGATAATATAGACAACAATCAATCTTTATCTCATACTCAGTGGGCTTCCCCCTCTTAGATAACACTTATCATGCTTGTAAACCTAGTATTATCCTTCTGTAAATCCTTGACTTGCTATAACAAACTGGGCTTGACTTATATCTCTGCCAATAAAGCACCATCATCAATAAACTATAACCTAGCATTTATGGCTCTTATGGTTGCCGTGAACTTTTTACTAAGAGCATTTGCCATAACATTAGCCTTATTAGGATGATAATTGATCAAATAATCATAGTCATTGATCAATTCCATCCAACATCTCTATCTCAAGTTTAATTCCTTCTATGTCAGAAAATACTTTAGACTCTTATGATTGGTATAAACATAGCACTTCTCTTTATAAATATAATGTCTCTAAATTTATAGAGCAAACACAATAGCTATAGGCTCCAGATCATGAGTAGGGTAATTCTTCTTATATGGCTTTAGCTGCCTTAAAGCATAGGCAACAACCTTGCAATCCTACATGAGAATAGAACCTAACCCATTACATGATGTATCACTATAAATGGTGAAGTCCTTCACTGAAACTGGTTGAACAAGAATATGTTCTTTTATCAACATTACATTAAGCTTGTCAAAACTCTCTTGACATATGTCATCCCAGAAAAACTTAACATCCTTTCTTAATAAATGAGTCATAGGTGCTACTATCAAAGAAAAACCCTTGACAAACTGAGTGTAATACCCTGCCAAATCAAGGAAACTCCTAATCTCTATGGTATTCTGGGTGGCTTTCATTCTATGACTGCCTCAATCTTACTAGGATCAATATGAATCCCCTTTATAGATGCTATGTGCCTAAGAAAAGACACCTCACTAAGCCAAAACTCACACTTACTAAGCTTGGCATAAAGCTTCTCTTGGCTAAGAATTTAAAGAAGCATCTTTATATGTTGTTTATGCTCTTCTTGCTCTTAGAATAAACCAAGATGTCATCAATGAAGCCAACCACAAATTGGTTAAGATACAGTCTAAACACACAATTTATTAGGTCTATAAAAGCTACAAAAGCATTGGTAAGTCTAAATAGCATTACCAAAAACTCATAGTTGCCATATCTAATTTTGAATGTTGTGTTCACCACATCAAACTCCTTTACTCTCAATAGGTAGTAACCCGACCTTAGATCAATCTTAGAGAACACTCTAGTCCCTTTAAGTTAATAAAAAAGATGATCAATCCATGGCATCATATACTTGTTATTGATAGTTACCTTGTTTAGCTGTCTATAATCCACACACAACCAAAGAGAACCATCATTCTTCTTAACAAATAGAATGAGTGCTCCCTAATATGACACACTAGGCCTTATATAACCCTTATCCAACAAATCTTAAAGCTGAATCTTTAACTCTTTTAATGCTGCTAGTGCCATCTGATATAGAGCTATCAATAATAGAGCAATGCTAGGTAACACCTTAATACTAAACTCGAGTTCTTGTTCTAGTGGCAAACTAGGTAACTCTTTAGGAAACACATCCACTAACTCTGACACTACTGGTATGTGACTGGAATCCGACTCTCCACTATGGGTATCATAAATATGAGCTAAGAAAGCTTGATTACCCTTCTTTAACAAGTGTTTTATTGTCATTGCTGATATAACATTGGACAAAAAGTTTATCCTCTCACCCATAATTGCAATCTTAGCCCCATCTTCTGCCTTAAGTGTTATCCTTTTTAACTTGTAATCTACTATGGCTTGATACTTGGATAACCAATCCATGCCCAATATTAAGTCAAACTCATCAAAAGGTAACTCAATGAGAACAAGCAAAAACTTATGTCCTTTAACCATTAAGAGACATTCCTTGTAAACTCTATTTACTATGACATGCTGACCTATGGGATTGCTAACCATGATCCCTAGGTCTATAAGCTCTGACTCTAACCCCTGATCTTGTGCTCGTGATGTGTATACATATGAATTTGTCAACCCCAGATCAATAAAAGCTAAAATAGGTGACTCAAAGAGAAGAAAAGTACTAATAATTATGTCTGGCTCATCAGCATCCTCCCATGCTCAATGGCATACAATCAAGCAAGAGCTCTTTGCTTAGCTCTTGACTTAGATCTGTCTCTTTGAGATCATTTTATTCTCTCTCTTTGCTCCCTCTTTTATCCTCTGGCAGATGCTAGTATAGATCTCTGACCAACATTAGGTTTTATGGGTCAATCATGAAAGAAGTGATCAGGTGAACCACATCTAAAGCATAGACCTACTTTGCTCTTCTAGCACTCTCCCTTATGTCACTTATGGCAAGTCAAATAATAAGGTATCTGACCACTCTTGGCTATAGAAACTAGTGTGCTAATCATATAAGATTGTTACTAAATAGCTTTGCTCTTGTTACCCAAAATTATCTTTTAGGACTGTCTTCACTTTTAGGTCTATTGTCTGCCCCAGATTAATTCCCTTTAAACCTCTTACCACTGTTGTTGAGCTATGCTACATGCCCCATGTCCAGAAGATCTCTTCATCTAATAAAACTTTCTCTTTTCCTTTTGTAGCCCTTTAATGGAGCGACACACAACAACTAGCTTAGAAAATACTAAAATCTTCATAGGGACCACCTGATACTTGATGTCCACATGTGACACCTTTTCAAATCGCTTGCACTTATCAACTTTAATAGAGATGGTATCTTTGGCATATTGACTAAGCATGGTGAAGTCTTTCTCATACTCTTCTATGGACTTCTATTCCTACTTAAGGTCTATGAACTACTACCTTCTGTCATTAAGATAATCTTTCATGATATACTTCTTATGAAATTCAAAGAAGAAAAAATCCCATATTTGTTCTTCTTCTATCATATGTTTAGTCAAATCATCCCACCACTTAAATGCTTTCTCTTGTAAAAAAGATATGTCATCAATGATTTTCTCTTTGGGGTACACCCTATCTATTTCATGATCTTCTTTGTGCAGTCTAACTAATACTTTGCTTTTCTAGGTTTTATCGTACCTTTGCCTTTAAAATCCTTTCCTCCC
>CANXYI011164952.1:0-13349 GCA_948208565.1 Hura crepitans
TAAAAGTTAAAAAATTATTTCGAGCCTAGATACATCCTTTACAACAACCTAGGAACCCATGAAAAATAAAATTTGTGAAAAAAGAAAACCCGAGAGAGAGAAAATTACTATTTACCTTGATTTTCTTTTCGATTTTTCTCTCGAAATACTTCACTATTCTAGACAATTTTGGTGTCCATACACTCACCTCAGAACGATCATCGTTTCAGGTGTAAACTCGTATGATAGGTCCCTTTAAGGAGATAGAAATTAAAAAGAAGGTGAGAAGGAGAGAAGTGGGCGAAAAAATGGAGTATTGAAGAGGAGGACGGTGACTTGTATACATATGAGAGGAGAGATGAAATTCTCTTTTTATACTTGTTGGAAAAATAATTTTTCTTTGCTTAGAAAAATTATTATAACTGATGGAAAAGTCAATTTTCCTCTATTCCAATCCCTAAAATTCCATAAATTCAAGCCCTAAATTGTCTCAAAATCTCATGCCCAAATTCTGATAATAACATAAAAAATTAATATATTTTCTATAGTAAAAATAGTTCCCAAACTCAAAAAATTTTGATTCCAAAGCCATTGACTATTTGGAATATTTGAGTATTAGGTTCTAATATTTTTGGATTATTTTGAGCAAATTTTAATTTATTTTATGGTTCAACTTTGCCTGCAGCACTATTTATAAGACATTGCCATAAAATCTTAATTAGCATTTTTAACCATCCGAACAACTTCGAATTGGCTTTAAACTTTGTACAAAATTCTCTTCTAATTAATACTTCCCATTGGTATGCTTAGTGTGACTCGGGTCATGGGAAGCACTATTCATCCCGAGAAGTGCTATTCATGAGAGTTGGGATTTTTGGGTCATTACAACCCCTCTACTTCCTTCAACACTCTTCACCATAAAAAAGGCAACCAAACCCAAAACCCAAGGCGACAATTAATTTGTGATTAAAGGCATGATGAGCAAGGTAATGGCAGTATTAGAACAAAGAATGACAACACTTATAAAAGAAAAGATTTGAGAAATCTAACAATAAAGTGCTCTGAGGAACTTGACGGGCATTAATTTGACCATGGGGGCAAGCAATAACCAAGCAACTAGCCAAGAAAGACTTCTCATAGATTTACTCATATGAATAAGCTCCTATCCATGATGCTTAAGGAATTGAAAGAAGAGAACCTCTTTCAACCCTTAATACCCGAACACCATTCCTCACCACTTTCACTTAACCATCACTATGACTTATACTATGCCTATCACCAAAAAACTAGCCACCTGTCTAACAATAACAAAGTCTTTCATCGAGCCATCTAAGATCTCATTGACCATGGTGCGATACCTTATCTTGAAAATCACACATTACTAGACCTCACTATCATCCCTTAAATCTCTTAAAAGTGAGGTTCCCTCTTTTTGACGTTCAATCTGCCACCTTATAGGCTAGTTATTGACCAACTACAAGATCTTGCCATCTAAGATATGGAAGGATCTAATAATGATAGGATAGGCTGTCCTTGTTTTCTTTTCTAGTTGTTTTCTTTCCTCTATGTTGGAACAATTAAAGTTTAATAAAACATCATTTTTTCTTTTCATGAGCATTTTTTTGTACCACAATCATTGTATACCATGGTACTCTTGAAAGTTAGTTAAGAGATTTAAAAAAAAAGGAAGAAACATAATCTGTTTAATCCACAAGTACCATAAATAGTTCATGATTATTCTAAGAATGCCTCGCCATTTCTATGCATAATTCTAAAGCTCAAGACTCTATTCCTTGTGAGGCATGAGAAATATCCCTAAATGTGAGATGTGAGATAAAAAGAAAAATAATAAGCTAGTGATAAATAAACTATAATAAATGCTGCTTTCCTTCAATCTTGAAAGAGACCCTAGCTCAACAATCTCTAAAACTTAAAACATCAAATTCATTTTACCTCATTATTTTCTTTACAACTTAATAGCTTATCAGAACCATTCTAAAAAGACAATCATTTTCTGTTTTAGTTTTTGGTTACACAAAAATCAAAGGTCAAAAGGCTCTGAATTTTAGAACTCCAAAGCCTATAAAAATAGAAAAATTTACCTCATCTTAAGCCCCAAATAATTGAGCATTCTCTTTTCAACTATGATTGCTCTTAAGAAAAAAAAGAGTTTTCTAATTCCTAATAAGCTAAACTATCAAGAGCATAAGCCTAGCAAAAGTTATGAAAATTACAAGAAAATATGTGGTTAAAATCTTTAGATTGACTAATAATAAGGATATCATCAATTTAGTACTTGGAAAGGTCAAAAGGATGACATTCAATGTATAGTCAAAGTAAAATGATTCAAAGCACTAGTGGGGCAAAAAGCTAGCACCCACATCAATCTTTTAATTTATCTCAAAAGCTCAATGAACCTCTAAAGACATGAGTATCAAGATTACAATCTGCAAAAGTTCACAAGCGTTGAAACATATCTAGCCATTTGAAAGGTACAAGTCTAGAATCAATTGATAGAACATAACATAATCAATTCCCAAGCCTTAACCAGATATGGATGAGTAGATTTAAAAAATGGGGAAAGAAAAAGAAGTTCACTAGGTTAAAAGTATGCAAAGGGTGGCCGAGGTAAAAATTAAAGCATATCTTTGCTAGATTAAAACCTATAAAGGGTGATTTAGGCAAAAATTAGAGGTTAAAGGAAAATATTTAATTGGAAAATCTTTAGACAAGCTAATAAGAAAGGTGCCATACTGTGCAATCACATATATTTGCATACTCATTCATTGTAATCACTCATTCTCAAGCCATATGTGCATAGATGCTCTTTGCAATGATTTAACATTTTGCCTCAATAGCTTTATGATAGATTCCATCCGACCTGCTCTTCTTCTCCTTCATGAAACTTTTCATTGCTTTTCACTATAACATATTTCTTCATAAGACATCTCATACCACTTCACACCTTCGCTTTTCTCAAACCTATCTTTTTCCTATGATAATTCTGAGAGGAGAATCATACTAATAGCAAGATGTGCACTATTTCATGCATCTAGACATATAGTTGCCTATGTATCCATCTAGTAGAAATAGATTCTTTCATACATTGATTCTAAGAATAGACACCTATTTACCTATACACATATCTGCATTCATCATCCCTCAATCATATGAACTATTAATTCATTATAAGAAAAGATGTATTCATCATTCAACTTATATTTACCTTGACAATTCATTCATCATAGGATAATATCTATTCATTATTCAACATATATTTGCCTTTATCACTCATCCATCATAAGAAATGATTCATTCATTCAAAAATCTTATTCATCATACAACTATCTTACATGAATTGACCATTCATTCAAATTCCTCATTCATTTGGAAGAAAATAAGCAAAAACACATGTATCACTATATTCATTAGAAATTTATTATTCATGCAAATATGTCACCACATTCGTTCATCTAGAAAATATTAGGAACTGTAGAGATTACGATATTTTTACCGGAGATGAGAGTGGTTAGTGGAGTCACCACTTGGCCTCTACACTAGGACCTTTGATCTTTTATACTAGAAAGGTTCATAATTTAGATATTATTTATACCCGAATAATATACCTTCTTTGTATATTGTAGTTTTTATCAATCCCTTTCCAATCAAGCATGTATTATATTTAGAGCAATTATGTCACCTTTTCATATACTTGAGGTAAATTGCTATAATTAAAGAATATAACATGTGTAATTGTACATCCATAAATCGAGTCATTGATTAGTTGCAGTGTGACCTGACAATTACTCGTAATTCTATAGGAATAGAGATTTGCCTTTATTAAAATACATTTGTTATTGTGACTTTTGATTAAGAAAGCTTAAGTCTTTTTATCATGAAAACATGAATTAATTATGTAAAAAGCCATTTTAATGTGAAATTTAGGCTTTAGCATGTAAAACATATTATTAGCTAGCTATTACAAACCCAAAATAAGCAATGAAATGTAAATAATACAAAACCAAGAGAAAGTCCAAAGTATAAAATTGGTCCCATTTATATGTCGTTAAGTTTGTGAAGACTTTACGGGGCTCTTGTATGTATCTGTGTGGACTACTACATTATAAGGTTATATGTTTATCTAGACCTTTACTCCAATGAAAAGGATTACTTGCATACAACTCAAAGGAAGAAGTTAAGTGATACTAGATAAAGAACACATAAAGAATACATGATAAGGATGATAAATATGAATAATATAAAAACTAAAAATCAAAATTAATGTCTATGTGGACTACATTCCTTATGAGAAGAAGTCACAATAGTTTTAATATATCAACAATATACTTATTATAGAATGGGACAATTACATAACATAATAACATCAGAAGATTATGTCAATATGATATGGAGAATACATGTTTAAAATATAATAAAACAACTAAGATAGTGTTATTGACTTTAAGTTCGTACCGACTACAAATCATGCATATATCAACAACATTAGTCTATGTAGACTTCAACATTCTCACATATAAGTCCGTGAGATTATGACAAAAAATTACAAAATGAACATAAAGTGATGACCATTAATTATACATTGAGAAATAGTTTATAATCATCACCTACTCCAGTGATCAAGGTGGGGATTATATAAAATCACCTCACTATTTATCAATCCTTGGAGATCATAAGTTTATAAAACAACATAAATATATTCAGAAGAAACCTTAAATATTACCTTGTGAATAAACTCTTCAAGCAATAACACAAAAAGTGTTGGGGCCCAGAAAGAATTATTTGAAAGTGAGGCTAATAGGACTAGTAGAGCGAATCCTCTTTAGAGTCCTGTCCTAGACTTTAGGATGGGTATATTTGTTATTATCAATTTAACCTTCAGCCTCCCCCTTTTTGATACATATGAAAGGTATTTATAAGCTTAGGTTTTAGATAGAAAAGAGTCAAAATCCTAATCGGAATAGGATTTATAACCTAAATAGGAAAATCTCTCTTTTGAAAGATTTTATGTTAGGAGGTTCGCATAGACTTGTACAGCTTAGTTCGTGCAGAATTAGTTGTATGATTTTCGGCTAGTCTATAGGCTTTGGGCTAGGTTATAGGCTAGGTTTGAGTTAGTTCATATAGATATAAACTTGGAGCTTTGTCCAAATGGGCCTTAGGCTTTAGGCTTGATAAAGATAAGTAAGCTAGTGTAGACCTAAAATAGATGATGTCCATGTGGACCCTAAGATAAGTCTATGCGGACTTGCTTCCTAAGGGCTTATGCCATTGCTTAAGAGCCTATCTCTAGTTATCATCATCAGTCAAAAAGTGAGATGTCTATAGTTGCCCCCACTTTGATGTGTGCTATGAATGCTAAAATAATAGTACATTCCAAAGTACACGAATTAAAAAATACTTACTCGGCATGAAGTTACATTGTATTTATTTCTTTCCTTTGAATACATATACCTAAGGTTGTTTGACTGACACAATTTGACTGGATGAAAGATTTTCTAATCTTACCCAAGGTTGTTTGATCGACAAGGTTTAACTAGATGAAAAATATTCTAATCTCACCCAAGGTTATTTGACCAATGAGGTTTGACTAAGTGAAAGGATAGTTTTAGATTAGCTTATTTAGCTAAATTAGAAAGAATTTTGGATTGGCTTGTTAGATTGACTTATTACACTAAATTTGAGGGAAAATGTGGATTGATAATGTTAGATTGACAATGAAGTTGAATCCTAGAAAATTGGATTGGACATGGAGTTGAATTTGAGAGAATTTAAATCCTACAAAAGAGAGTATGATAAAAAATTTAGTTTGATATTACAAAACATTGTGATACATTCCTAGTTTAAGTCAATGTAGATAGTGATTGAATTAAGTTTGTGCAGACTAGGATTAAAAGATGTTTATGTGGGCATATTTGTAGTAAGTTCATGTAGACTCGGATTAAAAAATGTCCATGCGGACATATGTGTAGTAAGTCCGTGCGGACTTGTCACAATAGTGTGATGACTATTTATTTTCCTTCTTCTTTTCTAATTTTGAATCTTTTCTATTTTCTTTCTCTCTCTTTTCTCTCATCAAAAGCTCTTCTCTGATGGCTTGCCACGTGACTAGCAAATCTCCTTTATTATCCTCTAAGGATTCAAGTTTCCATGAGGCAAACCTAACGATTCTTCTCATCCCGTTGAACATAAAGGCTCATTCCATACCTCCTCCTCTGATGGAGGGCATCTCGATGCCAATTTTAGCTAGTTTCATACCTTCTATGGGCATTAACTGACCCTAAAATGTTACTCTAGTGAATGGCATTGCATTTAGTGACATAACTCTAATTTTAGCAGCTTTGATGCACCATGCATGTTCAGAAGTCTACCCCTAAGTGTGTTTTCCCCTTCTTGCATGCCTCATTATGATTTGGTTTTAATTTTTCTCTATTTGCTGCATTGTGTGCTATTTCTAGTTCGATAGGTCCATTTGAAATTATATTGCTTAGGGCATACTTGGTCCATGAGGACTTTATTTTTGTTTCCTCTTTTTAATATAGCTTAGGATATGATATGGTGTTTTTCTATGTATGATAGACTAGAAAGTCTATGCAGACTTATGATTGCTTATAATTGTAATTCATATAGACTTGTGTTGCTATACATTTTTGTTCATATGAACTTAGTATGGTTGTATCTATGGTCCGTGAGGACCAATTTTTTCTTTCAAATGTTAGTTCATGCGAACACTTATGCTTTTGTCTCTTTTTTGTAGACATGTCTTAAGTGTGGGGGCACTATTTTAGGACCCCAGTAATGGTACTCTGTTGTGCCCGTGTTAGTGAAGAATAAGGTCAGAGCTATCAGATTTTAGACTTTTATGGACCATCTAGTTGGCAGAGACTTTCATCATGATTTGCAAGCTTTAAGGGCACTCCTTTCACATGTCTTTTAGGGAGATAGCAATAATGCCCTTCGATTAAGCTTTCATTACTGGAGTGTCATGCATAGGGTGGGTTATTTCATTTAATGCCTGTTATTGTTATCCTTTGCTTCAATTATAAGAAGTGAGAGAATTGTTGGGCTTCATTCCTTAAGACCACATTAGAAGCATTTGATGCATGGATTTATATGAAAGATGGGTAGATGAAACATTTTTTGGATAGCTTGAGGTGGATTAGTACACCCACTACTTCATTCTTTATTTGTTGGGCATCATGCTTTTTGCTAATGCTAATAGTAATGTGAGCTGGAGCTTTCTCCCCATCTTAGAGTATATTGATAAAATTGGCTCCTAAAATTGGTGCTAATCATCTCTTGAATGGGGTTCCAGATCTTAGAGAGGGCTGTTCGTATTGGAAAGAGCTATTGATTTGTTCAGGGCTTTATGTCTAGTGTTTTGATAAATATGCTTATTTTTTTCCTTTTCTACTTCATGTGTTCTTTTGTGATTTTAATCTTATGCTTTTTCCTTTGTAGATTTAGGCATATGAGCTGTATTTACTGCCTCACCCAAGTGAGCTAGATGTGTCTTGTCAATACTTAATGATGGATAGATGGGTTGGACCCTTTTTAGGACTGTGAATACATCTTCTTTGATGCAACACAACAAGTACCTCAGTTCTAGAACTTGGTCTAATGTATTTATTTTCTTATGCATAAAAGATTTATTATTAGTAATTTAGATAATTATGACTAACACTTATCTTTGTAGATTGACTTCACATGGTAGATCTTCCTATTTAAGGAAATGCTAGATTTTTTTATGTTCCCATTGAGAATTGTCCTCTCGAAGGATGTTACTAACCACTCAAAAAGCTTACTCATCATTTTTGGGAGATAGAGTTACAGGCTGGCATATGGGGCCTGATACATAACTTATCCCTTAGAGTCCTCTAGATTTGATGTTATTTGGGAGATATATTGATAATCTAGAGTTTGTGTAGGATATGACTGCTAGTATTCCAGGGAGTACATTGGTAGAGGACAATGGAAAGAGTTACCTCTCTTCCATATATCTACTCATTTGCTATCTGGAGTTCCCTATACCTTGGAACCAACTAGTCTTTTAGTAGATTGCTTAGTCTTTTTGCTCTTTTTACTTTTGAAAACATATTTTAACTGTGTTGTGTTGTAGCCTACTACCACTTTTTTAGAAGTTGGACCTTTCTTGTTAAATAAAAGAGCAAGAACTATTCCTAGTTCTCTTAGTTCTTAATTTTTACCTCATACTACTCATACTGCTTGGAGTTGAACTTTTACTCCTCCTGCTGGTCAGTCATCACATCCTGATAAAGTTATGGGCACACTAGAACTAAGCTATATGTGCTATAGTGTTGATGAAAAGCTATCCTCTACTCACCTTCGTATTGAGGACAACTAGTTAGTTACCTTTAAGTGTAAGAACACCACACTGATTTGATACTTTTTGCATGCTTATTGTGTTATTTTTGACTTGATGTAACATTTTTATCTTGATCTAGATAGGTAAAGAGAGCTTCAATAGAAAGGACCATATGCATGGTAAAGGGTTTTGGAAGGGCTATGATTGGTGAGACTCAAGTCCTTTCGGTAAGCAATTTCCTATAATGGTTAGTTTATATAAGTGTCCAAGTCTATATATATGTCATGTATTGATCATTCATTCATATGTAGAATGAACTATGAAGGAGGGTTACTGCTCTTCATGCTACTAGAAAGAAATTAAGAGCCTTGAAGATTTCTAAAAATCTAGTTCTCTCAATTGATGATAAGGATACTAAGGATGAGGATGTTGCTAAAGAGTATAATAGATGGTAGCCTTTCTTGTGTCTTTACATACAAATATTTGATAGCTAATGTCACTACCCATAATTAAACAAAATTTCATCAAATGAGTGCCTTTTGCATCAAGACTTGCTTTGGAGATGCTTGATAGTTTTAGGTCTGTACGGACTTATGTGCATCAAGGTCCATGCGAACATTCTTTTTTATTGGTAACAGGCATTATTGTGGACCTATCTTAGTTGGTCAATATGGACTATGACATTAACTCTAGATGTTTTGAGGTCTGTGCAGACTTCCTCTTATGTTTTAGATTCCTTATTTTAGTAGGAAAAAGAATGGTAAGACTTGGGGTCTATAAATACTTCCCTTCTTTTTTTGTTTATGCCATGCTTCACAATATCTCTCTCCTTCAATCAACAATTGTCTAAAATACTGGAATCAAAGGTTTCTTGGACTTCAAACATCCTTGCTCCCTTTTTTGCCCTCGGATTCTTGAGAAAAGTGAAGATTGACCAAAACTTTTTAAATGCTACTACATAATATTAGGACCCTATTTTCTATGTGTTTGTCTTTAATCATCTGGAATTTATCCTGACTTTAGAGGAATTTGTTATCTTTTAGAATTTCCCTATGGGTCCAGATTATCCCCTGGCTATTCCTTCTTTTGAGGAACAATGCACTATGGATATTGTCCTTGCCTTGGATACTTTGCTTTCTATAGCTTAGAAAATAACTCTGAGTGTAGGCCCTATCTATTTGCAAGTAATTTTGGACTTTGCTCATAAGTTCCCTATCAATTCAATGGAATAAGCAAAGTGTATGTTGCTATGTGTCCAAAGCACTTGGTTAATAGTTAATTTCAAAGTTGGGCTTTGTGATTTCAAGGTTCTTTAACTTTTGATTGAAGCACATTCTGGTTGTAATCCTTTTGGTGTCTTTCTAGCTAAAACAATTTAAGGATTAAATGTTTTGAAGAAAGGGGACATTGACCTTATGGCTAGAAGCCCACTTCTCTTACATGTATACGTAGAGAGCCTTTGTGGGATTTCCCTCTAGCTTTTATTTATTATTATTATTATTATTATTATTCTTAAAAATTTTTTGAGATATGGTTACAAGAGAACTGGGATTGCTTATACCTCTTCCCGAAAGGCTTTAGGTGAAATATGCTCCTAATCATCATTATGAGAGGAAACTTGAGAAGAGATTTGATACTTGTGATCAATGGGCTGAATGGTACAGAACTACTATTGCAATTTCATAGAAATGTCTTTGGTAGAAGATCACCCATTTTTCTTTATCTTGTCATTCAGGTTATATTCCTTTTATAGGGTTGAGGCATGCTACATTTTATACCCCTTATCAAATCCAACAACAATTTAATCCATTGCAAATGATCCCTTTTAAACCTTTGAGATTTCAAGGTGGACTTTTAACTGAGCATTTCTTACATTCTTTCCTAAACTTATGGAAGCACTATGCTGTACTAAGAGATATACCTACTTATGCAACTAACAACAACACAAATACAAGTGATGATTATAGGGAATAGATTCTAAGTGCATTTAGAGATAATAGGACATTAGGATTACAGAGAAAATATGATGATAAAACTACTATGTTTGAAAAAAAAAGATGTATTTAGACTATTCTTTAGAGTTCAGCTACTTGTATAATGTTTCTCACTTAATGGAAGCTTACATATTAATGATCATGACTAAAGCATTCTTGCTATTAATTGCAATTGAAACTACACTACTTAATCTAAGTAAAATATATCAATTTCCCATTAATGATACCATCGTTACCAATCAGCCTTGAAAAGGTTTTCTTGATTGGACATTTTCTCTCAAATCCCTTAACTTTTGCATGAAGTGCCTGATAGCTTTTCACCTTATCGCGGTATCCTAACTTTTGCCTAAGCTGCCCTATTCAGGTTTTTAACTTAGCAGACTTTCTCTCTTTTTTTATATATATTCTCAGTAGAAGTACCTTTTCAGCTTATCTATATTAATAGGTTCTGAGAATTCATTGTCTTATAAATCTGAGATCTTAACACCCCCATGTTTGAATTTTTTTGACCAAGTATGTACTTCCCAATTAGGCTTAAACTCTCCCCTTGGATATGATAATAAAGGATTGGTTTGGTTTAGCACCAAGTCATATTCTTATATAGGTCTAGGTTTGACTTTCTTATTGTAAGCTCTAGCAATCCTCTTCTAGTATAATTGTATATGATAAAGAGCTTTAAGTCTTTTTTCATCAATCAATGCCAATTGCTCATTGTTATTTTTAGCCTATTTAGCTTTTAGTATTTTTGCTTCTAGCACAACCTTGAGTGAAGGAACTTGGATTTCTATTAGCAACACTTTTTCCATTCCATAAACCAAAGAATAAGGTGTGGCTTGCATAGATGTCATGACAGTTGTTTTGTATCCCCATAACATTGAGGATAACATGTCCGCCCAATCCTTATAGGTAATGATCAATTTTTGCAAAATTTTATTGATATCCTTATTGGCTAGTTCCACTACTCTATTAGCTTGAGGTCAGTATAAAGAGGACTTGTGATGCTCAATGCTGTATTTTTATGAGAGTTATCTAGTTCACCCTAGAATTGTGCTCCATTATCTATGATGACTTGTTATGGCAATCTATACCTACAGATGATGTTTCTTTCAATAAATTTCACCATTTGTTTTACCCCTAAGTTGTTGAAAGATTTAGCTTTAACCCATTTTGAAAAATAATCAATTGCACCACTATGTATCTATGCCCTCTAGCAGCTAGCCTTATTTATACTATGATGTTTATTCCCTATGTTGAAAATGGCCAAGGAGATAATAAACTAGTCAAGTCATTAGGGGGTTAAGTGACTTAGGTTCTAATAGATCTAGCATTTACGACATTTTCTGACAAACATACAGTAATATGTTTCTATGGTTAACCAGTAGCATCCCAATCGAATGATCTTTTTAGCCAAGTTTTTCCTGTTTATGTGAGGACCACAAACTCCTTTGTGCACCTCTATGAGTATTTTATGAGACTCTGATTCATCCATACATCTTAGCTAAATACTATAGAGATTATGATATTTTTATCGGGGATGAGAGTGGTTTGTAGAGTCGCCACTTAGCCTCTACACCAAGACCTCTGATCTTCTATACTAGAATGGTTCAAAATTTTAGATCTTATTTATGCCCTTATAATATGTTGTCCATATATATTGTAATGTTTATCAGTCTCGTATGAATCAAACATGCATTATATTTAAACATTTATATCACCTTTGCGTGTGAAGAGAGTAAATTGCATAAAATAAAAGTTACAACAACATAATTATATAAATTATATATCCAAAAATCAAGCTATTGATTAGTTGTAGTATGGCCTGATAATTACCTATAATTCCATAGGAATTAGCGATAATTGCCCAACTCCTATCTCCAGGAGATTAGCCTTTATTAAAATACATTTTTGTGGTCATTGTGACTTGTGATTAAAAAAACCTCAAAATAGTTTTATTATGAAAAAACCAATTAATTTGGTAGAAAAATCATTTAGTATGGAAGTGGAGCAATTGGTGTGTAAAACAAGTTGATTAACTAACTATTACAACCAATAATTGACCAAAAGACATAATAAGTACATAACCAAAAGAAATAAAACAAGATATTAGAATGGTCTTGCCTCATCATCGTTTAGTCCCTATGAACTTTATACAGCTTTAGCTTTAGTCTGTGTGGACTATCCTTGAGGAAAGGTCATATCCATCTAGACTCCTAGTCTAGTGAGCAAAATAGATTACAACTCAAAAGATAACAAAATACATGGCATCAAACTAAAAGCACATGAAAAAAAATGTATAAAAGACAAAGGTATAAACACAGTTGAAGCTTGTGAATCAAGAACAATTACTTGCATAAACAAGGTAAACCAAATAAAAATAATACAATTTACCACCCCTAAGTCCATAAGGACTACATCACTCCTGACAGGGAGTCTGTGTGGACCACATGATAGTTCTCTACATGCCAATATGTATTTTCATGCATAATATAGTCATGTTAATGCATGCAGGTAAATAAGATCAGATAGCTTATAACAGGACATCCAAAGCACTAAATCATGCATACTGGATATAAGTCCATATGGACCAATTGATCGTATTCATATAAGAAATATAAGTCCTGCGGACCTAATCATGCTTATAATCAAGTCCATTTAATACAAATTATCATAATAAAATGAACATAACATGATAATGATGAATAATACACTATAAAACCTCTTATGACAATGGCCTACTCCTTATGATCTAAAGTGGGAATAACAAGGTATTTCCTCACTTACAAGTAATCTTTAGAGATTATAGGCCTATAGAGCAATATAGAAGATGAAAGGGACCTCAGATATTACCTAAATGAATATACTTCTTTAAGCAATGGCATAAGAGTATGGAGACTTGGGAAGAAATATTTTTATGAAGCTAGTGGTCGAGTGAATATATTTCTATTCTGGATTTTACATTGGAATGTGATGTATGTGCCAAGAGAATAGGTTTTTTTGCCTCCTTTTTTCTTGGTTCAAGAGAAATATTTGTA
>CANXYI011164992.1:0-19689 GCA_948208565.1 Hura crepitans
CAACTGAGAGGTATGCAAGGCAAAATTGGCATGAAAAATATGGTATGACATGGTATGTATGTGTGTGATTGGCATGACACATTTGGCATGATTTGTGTAATGTAGATTTAGGATGAGTTAGGTGAATATACATAAGTAATAAGGCATGCAGTGTATGGAATTTGGGATGTCAATAATATTGAAAAAGGGTTAAAAGAGAGACTTAAAAATGGCTTAGAATGATAGTGAAAGTGACATTTAAAATAGACTAAATTTGGCATGTAAATGGCACCTAAAATGTGGGACATTTGGTAATGTTTATGTGAAATGAATTAAAGCCTCTTTTAAGGCTATTTGAGTTACATAATTAAGCTTGGCTTTAGGCCTATGAATATGTATAGAAAGGAGTGCAAATGAAACTAAAAAATGATATGAAATGGACTTGATTTGGGACTTAAAATGGCCTATGCAAAAATGGAAAATGACCTATAACTGTCTCGAGAAAATAAATTAGGGACACCTACACTAAAATGTACCCTGAGCATGGACATAAGTGGATTAAAATAATGATATAGATTAGACTTAATATGAAATTGATTATGGCTAAGAAAGTGAGCTAAAATACCTCAGAAAAATTGACCTGTAACTATCCGGTAGGACAAAAAATGACCTATAACTATCCAGGTTAAATTTTAACTATCAAATAAAATTCATAACTATCTATTTTTTGCTTTTTAATATTATAATATGATGATCAGTAAATAAATGAACATAAAATAAGGTTAGATGGCCCATTAGTTAGACACCTACTAGATGGATTGACTGGTCAACCTAGGGATTAGCAACTATTATATGATTTCTGTGATTTTCTAGATATTGGGAGGTCTACAGACTGTTTCCTGCTATCCTTTGGAAGTGTATGATGTTGATGATTATCCCCGCTATCCACTGAAATTGCTATGATTTTTGGATAATAGGAGGTATATGGACTGATCCCTGCTATCCATAATATGATTAGAGGTTGAGTTGTTTGAGATATTAGAAGGTCTATAGACTAATCCCTGCTATCTCTTATCTAGTATTGGGAAGTTCAAATGAGCTTATCCCTACTAGACCAGGCTGATGTAGTGGTCAAGGTCTAAAATGTGGGCTACTGCATAACTTTTCAATTCCCTCTCGGCCTAGTGTCTTAGGTGTAGTCTATGTAGTCGAGCCTATTAAATTAAAATGAATATATACATATGTATAAATTTGGCTGATGAAAATGTACTGCTTGAATAATTAAATTAAAATTATCATAATGGCATTTTGTTAATTATTGTGAAAATATGGCATATTACCTGAATTGTATAAAGTATGTAATGACTTGAAAATCCCAACTCTCATGAATAGTACTTCCCGGGATGAATAGTGCTTCCCAAAATTCAAGTCACACTAAGTGTACTAATAGGAAGTATTAATTATAAGAGAATTTTACGCAAAGTTTGATGCCAATCTGAAGTCCTTTGGATGGTTAAAAACGCTAAATAAGATTTTACAATAGTGTCCTATAAATAGTGTCGCAAGCAAAGCTAAACCGTAAAATAATTTAAAAGTTACTCAAAATAATCTAAAAATATTACAAGCTGATACTTAAATATTCCGAATAGTCCATTGGCTTTGGAATAAAAATTTTTTTATATTGGGAAATATTTTTACTTAATTTTTAGGAAAAAAAATATAGTAATTTTTTGAGTTTCCTTTATTTTTCGGGCTCAAGGTTTTAAGGGAATTTAGAGGAGGAATTTATCTAATTTTGGGGATAGAAATGAGAGAATTTTAGTTTTCTAAGAGGAGATAAAAATTTTACAAAGTTTTGGGGAAAATAATTTTTAAAAATTATAAATACCCAATTCTTTCCATTTCCCTACCAAGTCGACACCCCATCTCTTTCCTTCTCCTCTATTTTTTCTTCCTCCACACACCAACCCACTCTCAAAAACTTATCCCGAAAGGAACTCGTAGACACTAAGAAAGTTAGATTTGGCGAAGTAACTTGAGAGGAATCGTGATTTCCCTCTCGAGGTGAATAGTGCTCATCTAACATTTGGGTAATTTTCTTTCAATTTTAATATTTTTCCTAAATTCCTTGGGTGCCTAAGAGAGTATTTATAGGCTTGTTTTAATTTTTTGAATTTTTTATGATTTATATGATTTTTTTAAAAAAATCAAACCTATTTGTATTTGTAGGCAAAAACTTAAACCAAGCTTCCTAGGCAAAAAAAAGGCCTAAAAGAGCATTAGGCATCTCGAATAACCTATCTCGGTATTTGTAATCACATTAAATTGAGTAAAAAAGCATGATCATGAATATGGCATTGGGATATAAATGTTGCATTTAATGTATTATTATGTAATAATGATTATATAATGTGATTAGGATTTATGGATGATAAATATATACATATTAGTAGTTGAATACATTATTCATGCTTGAGAGATTGTAATTAGATGTTGTTATACATATTGAATAAATTATGTGCAAATGGGTGTTAAATGAGATATTAAATATTGGGTGCATTATGTATGTGAATTCTTGAGTGATGTTAAAGTATACATAAATAAGGTATAAATATAATATTTGTATGGGAAATGGTGGTTCATATGCTTAGGGGCCGAGAATGAAATGTAATGAGCTTGAGTGTTTTTCAGGACATATTTATGTAAACCTACCTAAATGGCTCATTTTTGTTATAATGACAATTCGTGTGTGCAAATGAAATGAATAGAATACGTATTGATAATGACCGATCTGTTAAAAGGCCACAGACCTATAAGCAAGCTAATGAAACTTATATGGCTAAACATAGATACATGTGATGCAGTAGATATTATATTGTATGTTAATGATGAATGTAATGGTATAATCTGTGATTATGATGCTGGATGATATTTCTAGCTTTCACACCTAGGCAATGTGACTGTTTAGTGTTTTTAAGCTTGTGTAAGCGTAATTTGGCTATGCTACATATTATGTGACACATGTTGCTTAGCATGAGAGTTTAGGCCTCACTGAGGTGTGAAATGGCCAACGTGAATAGCTTATGCAAGTTGGGACATAAACAATGTTATATGCTAAAAATGGTTAAAATGAGATAATTAACAAGTTTAATAATGCCTATACGTTTAGACAACCTAGTTTGGATAGGTTGACCGGTCGATTAGGATTTTGTAGCTGCCATGCTTACCTTCGAGTATGAGCATACTGGTCAATGTCTACATGTTGACGAGCATAAGGCCTTCGAGCCATTTATTTTATGTACCTTTAGGTCCGAGTGCCTTCAAGCTGCTTGTTCTATATATTTACGGATGAGAGTGCCTACAAGCCACTTGGACGTACCTTCCAGTGCTAGTGCCTTCAAGCTGCTTATTTTATGTGCCTTCGAGTGCGAGTGCCTTCAGGCTAATGATATCCGTTATCCAGCCTTAGATAGTTGTCTTTTTAGTATGGGCATAAGTTAAACATAAAATAATGGTAATGGTTACTTAAATGATACATTATGTGTGATATTGATGTTTATGACATAATGAAATGTTAAAGCTAAGAGTATGATATATGTGGTATAATATGGAGTCTAATACTCATAAAATTAATGTATTGGTGTATATAGGGTTATGAAACCCAAACTTATGGTAATGGCACATATGTATGGTTATGGTTCAAATTTTACGTTATTATACTCGCTACATGTATAATTAAGTATGTGTATAATTTTGAATGATATATGTGCACTTCATACATATGGTTGGTTTTAAGTATGATAAGAGTAATTATGCTGTGATAACGGACATAATGTGGCTTATGTGTTTTTTTTATTAAAGGCAAGTAAGTGCATCAAAATGTATAATGAGTGTACGTACTTGCATGCTTAAATTGTCATATTCAAGTTAAAGTGATTACACCACTAAGTGAAAGCTTAGCACATTACTTGTCTGTGATGTGTAGGTAACAGGGTAGTAGATTAGAGCTAAAGCTTCTACACCAGAGGAGACTTTTGAAGATAGACCCTATGTAAGTATTTTAATCATTTTGTAATAGTGTAATGATGTAAATGTAATATTGATAGTGTGCTCTTGTGATTCCGGAGGGATTGGGCCTAATCTGTAATTTGGGTTAGTTTTTGTAACTAAAATTGTAATATTGTAAAAACTTTATTTTTGTCACATGGATTGTGCAATAACTCTTGATGTTGTATGTAAGAATGCTGTCTGAGTTGAGCCTGAGGCTTTGTGTTTTTCTGATGAGTTTGGAGGGTGAGGAGGACCTATTTGGAGTTGAGATGTATTGTATGTCTATATAGAAGTGTTTTTAATAGGTTTACTATTTGGGAAAGTGTCTTGGTACAACCATTATGCTATCAGATTTTTGACACAATGACCCTATTAGTTGCCTCATAAAGCATGCCAAATAGTTTTTAATGTTTTTACAACTCCATAAGTAAATTATTTATTTAATTATCGATTTTTGTTTGTATAGGTAGCAAAATCAGATATCGATATGCGTGCATGCTCCCTATTCGAGTCTAGTGCATGGATTAAGTAAAAGGTGTCACAAATTACCTAGCATACCACCCTCACACTGTATATCGACTATCATGTTATCATTGCATGTGAGCCATTGCATATAACACATTTTAAATGCTTTGAATTGACCACTGAGTTTTATACTTAGCTTACGAGTGTTTTGGTGCACAAGTTACAAAGATAAGTAGCCTGACCTCAGAGATTGTGCAATGTAGCGGCATAATTTTTGAAGGGTATATAGAGTCTTTTTCTTTTGTTTTGTTTGTGTAGCACTCATCTAAACACTGTAAGGTATGGGTTAGCATGCTTAAAGGCTATTATGTATGTATATATAAAGAATAGATGTGATGTATATAAATAGGTGTTTTGTTTGTATGGCTTGCTTAATACTTTTAATAACTGTGGGTATGAGGCCCTGTGTGTGTATTCTAATGTGTGATTAATGTGTGCTAATATTGACTAGGGATCAGAAGGGTCTAGATGGAGGTAGAATGATGTTATTATTTATACAAGTGTTTTTACAAGTGGAAAAAATTTTGGTATGTCACTTGAGTAGCCATTGTGTTGCCCAATTTTCTATAACATATGGAATGTCTATAAATGGGTTTTCTATGTTTGTCATATCATGTAAGAGCATGTTTAAGTGTTAGACTAAGAATCTAAGCCATATCTGATAAAGTTTTAAAACTATCTGAAAGTGTTAAGGAGTGCACCCCTGGAGCAATTCCAGGAGGGGTGACTTGGCGAGAAATGCATAGCCTGTCGGATTTCTTCAGGAGTTTAGTAGGGGGTGTCACATTAGGTTGTATTAGAGCATAGGTTTTATGTTCCTAAGTTTCTTACATGAGTGCTAATGTCTAAGGTTGTTTTCTCTAAACTACTACACTGCTACAAAGCTTAGAGATTCTATTTCTTTTTATAGTCATGCAAGATGTGTGATTAGGTACCCGAGGATCGAGGAGAGGAAGTGGCTAGTTATACCCTTACAACCATTCAAGGGGGAAGCTAGTAGTGTAGCCATACTAGAAACCAGTGATGGTGCATAATAGCCACAGCCACAACCATTAGTACAACCATAAACATGAGAATCCCCAACACTATTATAGTAGATAGCGGATCTGCTTAAACATACTTCTGCAGCTACTGCTTTACCTCCTCCACTAGCTCTAGTACCTCTACCACCACCAGTTCCTTTATAGAAGACACCATTAACAAGGATTAAAAAGATGGGAGTTGTAGATTTTTTAGGTATAAAAGAGGATGATACAGCACAAGCAGAGTATTGGTTGGAGAGAACCTTCAAAATTTTAGAACAACTAGAATATTTAAAAGAAGATAGCTTAAAGTGTACAACTTCTCTCTTATAGGAAGAAGCATTCCATTGGTGGGATACTATTAGGAAAAGGAAGGCAATGACAAATCTCATCTAAGAGTTCTTCTTGGTAGAGTTCAGAAAGAGGTATATTCTAGATTCCTATAAGGATAAGAAGAGGTAGGAGTTCCTAGATTTGAGACAGGGTAGGATGATAGTGTCAAAGTATAAGAAGGATTTTACTAAACTGATCATATATGCTAAGGAGTTCATTCCTAATTAGGTGAAGAAATGTAAGAGATTCTTAAAAGGTTTGAATGTAGAGCTGAGAATACAAATAGCTAACCCAAAGGTGATAGATTTTGTTGTATTAGTGGCATCTGCATATGATATAAAATAGATGGTATAGGAGAAGAGAGACTTTTTTCAAAGGAATAGATAGTTCACTACTAGGTAGTCTAGTGCAGCTTTAAGTGGTAGTAAGAGAAGAAGAGAAGCACCATCTCAATCTCAATTAGTGCACTAGGCACAGAGGCATACACAGTCTCAGAGGTCTGGACAACCATTTACAGTTAGACCTCGACCACCTCCATGAGTTACTACTGCTGTTGGACCAACAGGTAATAGGAATGGACCCCCAACTTGTAATAATTGCAACAAGAGACACTAGGGGTAGTGCTGGTTAAGTAGGAAGGGAGAATGCTTTACTTGTGGTGACTCGAGATCATTATCAGAGAAAGTGTCCTTAAAGATAGCCAGAGGGTATCTGTACTCAAGCATCTATAGCAGTATCTTAGAGTAAAGGATAGAGGTAGGGTAGAGGGAATCAACCCAGTGCTAGTCAGGGGATAGGATCAGAAGCCCGTGCACTAGTGAGGCAATATGCTATTAAGGCCAGAGAAGAAGCAATAACCCCAAATGTCATTACTGGTACGTTTTACTTATTTGATGTTCCAATTTTGGCATTGATAGACCTAGGATCCACACATTCTAATGTATTCACCACACAAGCACATGATAAGGGACTAAAATCTGAGCAAGTGAACATAGACATTTAAGTCAGTAACCCATAGGATAGAGTGTGAATGTGAATAATAGGCAGTCCCTTAGTAATCCAAGAATATGTGTTTCCTGTGGATTTGATTGAGTTACCTTTCCATGAGTTTGATGTGATTTTGGGAATGGATTGGTTGTCTGAACATCGGGCTATAGTGGATTGTAAAAATAAGATACTGACCCTTCAGACTATAGAGGGATAGATAGTGACAATTGTAGGTGAGAGAAACCTTTTGAATAATCTTATCTTAGTTGTTACAACAATGAAACTCATTTAAAAAGGGTGTGAAGCTTACTTAGCACATGCCATTGATACCAGTACTTCCACCTCAATGCTTAAACAAATTCCTATAGTTTTTGAGTTTCGTGATGTTTTTCCTAATAAGTTGCCAGGGTTACCTCCATAAAGGGAGCTTGATTTTGAGATTGAGGGGGATCCTGATACAATTCTTGTGTTTATTACCCCTTATAGAATGGCACTTACTGAGTTAAAAAACCTTGCAAGATCTGTTAGATAGAGGGTTCATTAGACCTAGTACTTCACTTTAAGGAGCCCGTGTTCTATTTGTGAAGAAGAAAGAGGGGTCCTTTTGATTGTGTCTTGATTATAGATAGCTTAATAAAGTAACAATGAAGAACAAGTATCCCCTACCCAAGATAGATGATCTTTTTAACTAGTTAAAAGGGTGTAGGTGTGTTTTTCAAGATTGATTTGAGATCTGGGTATCACCAATTAAGAATAAAAGAAGTTGATGTTCCTAAAACTGCTTTCAGGACTTGATATAGGCATTATGAGTTCTTAGTGATACCATTTGGGCTCACTAATCTCCCAATAGCCTTTATGGATTTAATAAATAGAGTGCTTCAACCCTACTTAGATCAATTTGTGGTTGCATTTATTGATGACATCTTAGTGTATTCTAGGACTAGAGAAGAACATGAATAGCATCTTAGGGTTATGCTACAAACTTTGAGGGAGAAAAAATTGTTTGCCAAGTTAAGTAAATATGAATTTTGGCTAAATGAAGTAGCCTTTCTAGGATATGTAGTATTAGTAAAGGGTGTTAGAGTAGACCCCAGTAAGGTTAAAGCAGTGTTAGAATGGGAACCTCTGAGGAATGTGATGGAGATACAGAGTTTTTTAGGTTTAGCTAGGTACTATAGATGATTTGTGAAAGGATTTTCTATGATTGTGGCACCTCTAATGAGATTGATTAGAAAGAATGTGAAGTTTGAGTGGGATACAAGATGTCAAAAGAGTTTTAACAAGTTAAAGAAGATGTTGACAGAAGCTCCTATCATGATTCAACCTGAATAAGGTAATGACTTTGTTGTGTATAGTGCTGCTTCACTTAATGGTTTGGGATCTATGTTAATATAGGAAGGAAAAGTGGTAGCTTATACTTTGAGATAGTTGAAGCGACATGAGAGGAACTACCTTACTAATGATTTAGAGTTATCTGCCATTATGTTTGCTTTGAAAATTTGGAGGCATTAACTATATAGTGAAAAGTGTTACATTTATACAGATCACAAGAGCCTAAAATACCTCTTTACTCAAAGAGAGTTGAACTAAGACAAAGAAGATGGTTAAACCTGATTAAAGATTATGACTATTTGATAGACTACCATCTAGGAAGAGCTAATATGGTAGCAGATGTTTTAAGTAGAAAATTCATGGTAACCTTGAAAGCCATGAATGCCAGATTATAGTATACTCTGGAGAATGCTATTTTGGTTGAACTTCAAATTAAACCAGATTTTAGGTAGCGAATAAAGAAATCTTAGGTGAGGGATGAATAGTTAAGATAGATTGTGGATAAAGTTAAAGAGGGAAAGGCAACAAGATTTGAGTTAAATGAAGATGGATGTCTGTATTATCAAGGTAGTTTGTGTATACCTAGTATAGATAACTTGAGGTTACAGATACTGAAGGAGGCATATAAAGCTTTTTATTATATGCACCCTAGTATTACTAAGATGTACATGGATTTAAAGTCTCAATACTGGTGGTCTAGTCTGAAGAAAGATGTAGCAGAATATATGGCTAGATGTCTGACTTGCCAGTAAGTGAAAGCTGAGCATTAGGTTGATTCTGGATTGTTACATCCTATAACAATACCAGAATAAAAGTAGGAAAAAAGTGACAATGGACTTTATGATGGGTTGACTATGACTAAGAATAAGTGTGATGTTGTGTGGGTGATTGTTGACAAATTAACTAAGACAGCTCACTTTATTCCAATTAGAATTGATTATTCACTAGAAAGACTAGCTAAATTGTATATTGATGAGATTGCCATACTTTATAGTATATTTATGGCTATTATTTTAGATAGGGATCCTTACTTCACTTTTAGGTTTTAGAAGAAGCTATGTTAGGCATTAGGTACCAGTTTGACTTATAATACAGCTTTTCACCCTCAGACAAATAGATAATCAGAAAGGATGATATAGGTACTTGAGGATATGTTGCGTAGCTATGCCATTAGGTTTAAGGGTAGCTAGGACCAATACTTATCCTTAGCTAAATTTGCTTACAATAACAATTATCAAGCTAGTTTGGGCATGACACCTTATGAGACACTTTATGGTAGAAAGTGTAGAACCCTATTGTGCTAGAGTGAAGTTAGAGAGAATAAGATCTTTAGAGTTGATCTAATTAGAGATGTAGAAGAAAAAGTTAAAGTTATTAGGGAGAGATTGAAAGCTGCATCTAACAAACAGAAGTCCTATGCTCACTTGAGCCGAAGGGATATTGAATAAGCTATGGGTGAGAAAGTATTTTTAAAAGTATCCTCATAGAAGAAAGTACTCAAATTTGGGAAAAAGGGAAAGTTAAGTCCTAAATTTATCGGACCCTATGAGATCAAGAGAGAGTGGGACCACTAGCATATAGGTTAGCCTTACCTCCTGAGTTATAATAGATACATAATGTGTTTCATATTTCAACGCTCAAAAGGTACAAATCAAACCCTTCCCATATAATCCCAGCAATAGACATCAAAGTACAGCTAGACTTAAGTTACAATGAAGAACCAATATAAATTGTGGCTTAAGAAGTGAAGTAGTTAAGGAGAAAAACCATTCCTCTGGTTAAAGTTCTCTAAAAGTATCAAAATGTAAAGGAACCCACTTAGGATCCTAAGGAGCAGATGAAGAGTCAATATCCACATCTATTTACTCTAGGTAATTTCGAGGGTGAAATTTCTTAAGTGGGGAAGAATTATAATACCCATAGTCAAGGCTCTATGAATAGTACCTCCGAGACTCTAAAGTGTACCCGGAGTGCCAAGTCACCTTCACAAGGCCTGAGGCAGGGCATACTGGTCATGTGTTGTGAACTAATTTTTAAAGGGATTAGAGGCCATAGAAGTCCATAGAGCTTAAAGAAATTCAAGAACATATAAGTGTACATAAAAAGGTGCTTGGAAACTAACTCTTTATGTGTAAGTGTTGTCTCTTTTTTTAATTTATTTCCTAAAGGATTTTACTATTTTAAGAATGCCTATAATCTTGGATTTACATTTGGGGACTTATGGAATTTTTTATGAATTTTTAAAGGAAAGAGGCATGTATGGTGAATAAAGCAAAGTGAGGTGTAACAAGGTCCTTTACAAGCTTAAGGTGTGGGAGAAGTCTTGCTTGTTAGAGAGGTATATGAATTTAAAGCATTAGAAGCATGTAAATGAGAATTCATGAAGAACTAGTGTAGAAAAGTGTATGGAACTTAGGGATTTCATAGTTAAAGTGTGCACACTTGTGAATTAGGCTTGTGCTTTTACTAATTATATGTGAAATAAGGGTTTTGGATGGTGATTAAGTGAAAAGAATGAGTGAAAGAGGTATGCCCTCATTTGGCCAAGAGGTGTGAGTGTGTGTGCGGTATGTGTCTGGCTTGATTAAGGTGATCTTGGTATAATTTCTAAGGTGTTTGATATAGAAATACATGAATTCTGTTTGTGTGTGGGGAAAAATGGAAATGTTGGTATCATGTGAGAGTTGGCCGAAAGGTTGCTTTGAGGGGTAGGCTAGGTTTATGGCAAGTTAACATGGTATATTTTATGGAAATTGGCTTATTAGTGATAGCATTATAAGTGTATGTGATGAATTTGATGAAAAAAGCTTGTGTGTGTGTGTGCGCTTAGTGTGGCCGAGGCATGATTTGCATGCTAATTGCATTATATGTGTATAAACATGCTTGAGTGATGTGATGATATGTGTATGTGAGATTGAATGTGAAGAAAAGCATGTCCATAGCCATTGGGAAGCATTGGCCAAGAGGTATACAAGGCAAAATTGGCACAAAAAATAAAGTATGGCATGATATGTGTGTATGTGATTGGCATGATTTGTCTAATGTACATTTAGCATGAGTTAGGTGAATATGCATGAGTAATAAGGCATAAAGTGTATGGAATTTGGGATGTCATTTAAGATTGAAAAATGGTTGAAAAAGAGACGTAAAATGGCTTAGAATTATAGTGAAAGGACCTTAAAAATGGACTAAATTTGGCATGTAAATGGCACCTAAAATGTGGGACACTTTGTAATGTTTATGTGAAATGAATTAAAACCTCTTTTAAGGCTATTTAAGTTACATAATTGAGCTTGGCTTTAGGCCTATGAATATGTATGGAAAGGAGTGCAAATGGCACTAAAAAATGGTATGAAATGGACCTGATTTAGAACTTAAAATGGACTATGCAAAAATGGAAAATGACTTATAACTATCTCGGGAAAATGAATTAGGGACACCTATACTAAAATGTACCCTAAACATAGACATAATTGGATTAAAATAATGATATAAACTAGACTTAATATGAACATAATTATACCTAAGAAAGTGACCTAGAATACCTCAGAAAAATTGACCTATAAATGTCTGGTAGGACCAAAAATGACCTATAACTATTTAGGTCAAATTTTGACTATCAAATAAACTTCATAATTATCTATTTTTCACTTTTAAATATTATAATATTATGATGAATAAATAAATGAACATAAAATAAGGTCAGATGGCCCATTAGTTAGACACCCACTAGATGGGTTAACTAGTCAACTTAGGGATTAGCAATTGCTATAAGATTTCTGCGAT
The DNA here is from genome assembly GCA_948208565.1 of Hura crepitans. Lineage (NCBI taxonomy): Eukaryota > Viridiplantae > Streptophyta > Magnoliopsida > Malpighiales > Euphorbiaceae > Hura > Hura crepitans. Next base: position 12,015 of record CANXYI011164992.1, read on the forward strand.
TTTCTAGATATTGGGAGGTTTATGAATTGATCCCTGCTATCCTTTAGAAGTGTATGATGTTGATGATTATCTAGATATTGGGAGGTCTATGGACTGATCCCTGCTATCCACTGAAGTTGTTGTGGCTTTTAGATAATGGGAGGCCTACGGATTAATCCCTGCTATCTACAATATGATTAGTGGTTGAGTTGTTTGAGATATTAGGAGGTCTATAAATTAATCCCTACTATCTCTTATCTGGTATAGGGAGGTTCAAGTGAGCTAATCCCTGCTATCAGACTAGGCTGATGTACCGGTCGTGGTCTAAAATATGGGTCACTACATAACTTTTCAATTCCCTTTTGGTCTAATGTCTTAGGTGTAGTCTATCTAATCAGGCCTATTAAATTAAACTGAATATATACACATGTATAAATATGATTAATGGAAATTTACTACTTGAATAATTAAATTAAAATTATCATAGTGGCATTTTGGTAATTATTATAAAAATATGGCATATTACCTGAATTGTATGAACTACCTGGCTTGCCACTTTCACACTGTATATTGACTGTCATGTTATCATTGTATGTGAGCCATTGTATATAACATGTTTCAAATGCTTTGAATTCACCACTAAGTTTTATAGTCAATGTACTAGTGTTTTAGTGTGCAGGTTACAAAGATAAATAGCCTCAGTCTCTAAGATCGTGCAGTGTAGCAGCACAGTTTTTAAAGGGTATATAGAGTCTTTTTCTTTTATTTTGTTTAGCTAGCACTCATGTAAACACTAAAAGGTATGGGTTAACACGCTTAAAGGCTGCTATGTATATATATATAAAGAATATATGTGATGTATATAAACAGGTGTTTTGTCTATATGGCTTACTTGATACTTTTGATAACTATGGGCCTAAGGTCCTATGTGTGTATTCTGATGTGTGCTAATGTTGACTCAGGGACTAGAAGGATCTAGATGGAGATAGAATGATGTTATTGTTTATAAAAGTGTTTTTACAGGTGGAAAAAAATTTTGGTATGTCACTCGAGTAGCCATTGTTCTACCCAATTTTTTGTAACATGTGGAATCTCTATAGATGGGTTTTTTATGTCTATCATATCATATAAGATCATGTTTAAGGGTCAGACTAAGAATCTAAGCCATATCTTATAAAGTTTTAAAATAGTCCATAAGTGTTAAGGAGTGCACCCCTAGAGCAATTCCAGGAGGGGTGACCTGATGGGAAGTGCATCGCCTATCAGATTTCTTTAAAAATCCAGTAGGGCATCACATATCATGACATTACATTAACATATTACACACACATTTCTTTGATTTGTTTCTAATTATCCCATTATCACTTTTACATGCTTACAAGCACAATCTCACATTAAATATCCTTAAACATCATGACATGTACCCTATAACCCACACATATACCACACAGCCATCACACATAAAAGCACACATATACACCTCATTTTTTTATTGGTTTCATATCCCAAGCATAATTTATGTTCACTTTAGCTCAATTACATCACACACATATACCAACTACACATGCACACACATATTTCCCTTTTATGCACCATTCAACCATTCCCCTTTCACACACATGCACATTTCTTTCTCATGGTTTCTTTACATGTACATGCTCAATATAGTCACCACATTATGCTTATACCCTTACTACATGAATTCACATACACATATGCATAATGTTATCATTCCATACACGCTCACACATACACATATGTAACCCATAAACACAATAAAATGCATATTACATTAAATCCACTTACAATAGGCTCCAACACACTTCCAATCTACACTTCAAGGCTTGCCTTTGCCTTCCTCCAACAATTCATTTTCTTTTCCTACAAACATACTAGATTTTTGGCTTTAAAAATTCATAAAAAAATCCTACACACCTCAAATCTCTCTAATTAAGCATTTTACTTGATTTTTGTTAGTAGAAATGAATTCTAGAGACTGTAGAGGCAAGATTTAGTATGTTAATTATGAGATTTAGCTTAAAAATAGAGGAGAAATAAAGAAAAAACCAAGAGAGGAACCCTAAGGGTGGCATCAACCATGGGGGAGAAAAGGAGGAGGAAGAAAGCATTTGGCACATGTAACACCCCACACATTGCCTCTTTTTATATTATGCACATAAATGGCCTAAATCATGCCATATGTCAATCTAATGGTCTATATTAATCTAATTTTCATTTTATACTTTAAAAATTCAAATTAAATGTTCAACACCTCTAAAATTCATATTTTAGTGCCAAAAAATCCCAAAAGTCCTAATTAGAGGACCTTTAAAATCTTGGGTCAAATTTATAAAGGGAACTAGGTTAACTATTCACTCGTGTAATTATGAAATTTCAAATAAATACCAATCTACCTCAAAAAATTATAATTCCTTTCACCATTGGATTATTTAGAATTTTGATATCAAGATGTGCCATTTTTAGGTCCACCCGAGCACATTCGAGCCTTTCCCAGTGCAAAGCCAGCAAATATCACTATTCACTAGATCTTAGCATGAATGATTTATTCGTTCTGGTAAAAGTTTTCATTATTTCATTTTCATCGTTTTTAAGCCCATCAAAATTTTATGACTAGTACTTCCCCCTTGATCATCATATGGTGCTCCAAATAATCTGAAGACATTATCCATGCCTCAAAAAGTATTGTTCATAAAATCTAGATTATTAGTCATTATAATATGTTTTAATCATAACATAGCCATTAGATATCACAGCACTTAATATCTCCATTATATACCATCAGCCATAACAAGAAAATCTCATGGCTATTTTATCTATCTATTCTTCTTTGATTAATTATATGCCACTATTAAACATAAGTAAATCATTACTAACATTATTGTTTTCTACATCTTAGCATAAACATACAAATTATCACACACATGATAAAAATACTATTATATCCTTATACACAATACTTACATGGCTAATCACATACAAAAGCTTGATTTTATATACCGTAATTCATTATTCAAAATAATGTTAAAACCATCACATTACCCTTTTTTTACCATTCAACCAACATCAACACATAACTTAAACATTTACCAAACTTCATGCACATTACTCATATAATACTTCACAAGCCATACTACTATTAAAGCATACTTTAAGCCATCTTGATAAATCATTTCTTTAAGTAACATGCCACATATGGTTTGGCCACATACATATCATTTGTTGCTCTTTGTTTTTTTTATGTTTAACACATTCATAACCATAATTTACATACCTATTCATCATTATTATCACTCTTATTACCAATATAAAATCCATGAGCACATGCAACATAATTTAGGCATATCACTAAAGCATTTAGCCAACACATAAAATATATTCAATCTAACCATTCTTTCATTTCTAACACAACCTTCTTACACTAATTAATATCACCATAACTCAAAACACACACCTATATAGCTTAATTAGACTTAACACACCAAGCATCATTACATGGACCATTTAACCAACATGGGGTTCTCACTCCATATCATTAAAATCTCAACATACACACTCAATTACATATTTATACCACTTTATAACACATTTACAAGCCACTATACAACATAAATCATCAAAATCCATAATTTACATATGTTTACATTAGGGTTTCACACACATACACATCGAATATTAAATTGATTACATAAACCAAAGAGTCAGAATACACCACAAAAGCTTCCTTAGATCTTCTCTTTGCCTTTGTCTTTCCCTTAGTCATTTGTCTTTCCTTTAGTCAACTTTCTCCACAAATATATTATAAGCAAAAACTTAAAAATCCATATACAATCAAACATACATAAAAACTCAAATCTAACTTGATATATATGTTTTTGGGCACCTAAGGAACCTTAGAAAAATATAAAAAACTATAAAAACTCACTCTATAAAAATTAGGTCACTATTCATCATAAGCTCTATCTTCAAAAATCCACCATATAAACCCTATTTTTTTTGTAATTAGAGGTGCATTGAGGCTTTAGAGGATGAGAATGGGTGTTTAAATGTGTATTTGAGGTAATAGAATGATAGAACAAGAAAAGGAAATAGAGGGTTTAAGGACAGATGGAGCCATCGGTTAAGGGGGAGAAAGGTAAAAGGAGAATTATTCAAAGTTTGACCATAATTGAACTTTAACCCCCCTTTATATAGGATTTTCTAATCCAATAGTCAATATTTCCCCTCTTCATCTAATGGCTCTCATCAACCTAACCAATATCAATTTTTATTAATAAATTCTTTCTCTCATTTTAGACTTTAATTAGCACTTCTAAAGATCCCATAAAACATCTTAAGACATAAACCAAAAGCCTCAAAAAAACCACACTCGAAAACCAAGAAAAACCAATTAAAACCAATACTTTTATATTTATCTGATTTTTATAAAATAATTCCCAATGTTAAAATTTTCAATTTCAATACTAAAAGACTATTTGGAATATTTAAGCATCAGGTTATATCAATCCCAAGTCAATTTGAGCAAAAACGAAAAATTTTACAGTTCAACTTTAACTAGGTCATATTCACACAATATTGCCATAAAATCTTCATTCTTGTTTTTAACCATCTTAATAACTTCATTTTCATACCAAATTTTACCCAAAATTATATTATGATTAATACTTCCATCTAATTACTTTAGTTTAACCCGAATCTTAAGAATACTATTCATATCTTGGGAAGTACTATTCATAACATAGAAATTTACGGGTGTTACAAAAGAATCATAAATCCATACGTTAAGCCTTAAAACACAACCCACATTTTATCCATTCTTTTATGGCTTAAGCATAACATAAGCATACATATATATAAATATACATATATTTATTCTATATGTGGTTTCTCATATTTAAAACACATACTAAGCATTTACCTCTAATTTAAGAAAATACATCATCATAAAATAAAATTATTCATATCACTTCACTATTCTATTACATAGATCAATAAACAAATATAGCCTCATAAAATCACTACACACACACACACACACACACAAATAATAGTTCAATCATATAATTAAACTTAAATTAATATTTGCATCATATCTAGTCTAACACTTATCACACTCTTATTCCTTATCAAGTTTATTTATATATCAATATAAGCCAATACTACGTTATTAAATTGATAGCCAATAGACAATATGTATACACATCATGCCAATAATAAATATACAATAAGCTTCCTAATAATTAATATAGCTTATAATGTCTTGACTTCTATTAGATTAGATTTTCTCATTTAAGAAATTATGAAATTCCTTTTTATTTGCCCATACTCAACAGATAAGATCTCGATACTAGATAACGAGATAAATAGGCCATATCAAATCATAAAGTCATGATTACGGACCTAAAGGTAATGATTATAGGGCTAAAAGTCATGATTACGAACCACAGAGGTCACAATGAGGTACTGAGGTACCCTAATAACTACTAAACTACCTAGTTGACCTATCAATCTATCCAAATTAGGTTGTCCATATTCATATGGGCTATCACCAATCTTTGAATAGGTTTCACATACTTAACATTGTTTTTATGCATTTTACATGTCTTTTTATCGACAAATGACCAAGGGTAACTATCCTTATTTACTTATCATAATACATATGCCATCATACTTCTTCCTCATAGATTTCTTCAACATATAACAATACATTCTTAGGCTATTCAGCCATATAGGATACATATCCATACCAATTCAATTCCATATTATGTCTTACATATCTCTTTTTCATCAAGATCATAGATATAAATTCCTATATTCATTTCTTATCCATATTCACATGCATATCCATTTTTTAGTCATCATCTCATAGCCATTCACTTTCACACATCATTCAGATATACATTATATACATATATATCCATGATTTATCAAGGCTAATAAAACACACATATATACCTTGTGTTATATTACAAGGGACTCAGCCAACATACATTATGAAATACCGATATACATAATCATACCTTACCATGTTCAAGAGATATCATTTAACATAACAATGCTATTACTTACTTGGAACACATACCTTCTAATCATAATTACCCTTATCATTCATTATATAATACATGCCTCTTTCATGATTATAATGTACAACTACGTACTACTACATCAATACTAAATACATTAACTCATTTTTTATCATGCCACACATCTTATTCGGCCATGATTATCTCACATATGCTCAATTCATTTTTTCATCATTTACACCTCAAAAGCATGCATTTCATAATCCATTTGCTTAGTTGATCCATACCATAATTGTGTCATATATTGAAATTTCATAATTTTCAACATAGACTTACATATTTCAACATCCATACATGTTAAATAGCTTAAGAGGTCATATCATATTTCATGTTTATAATTATTATACATTTTAGCCTAACATACTATCATGTATTACATATATATTCATTCTTTAACATGTTTAAGAGATATTAATTAGTCTAAAATTGTTACTTACCTCTTTGGTCACATAAATTCTTACCAACTTTACCTTTTCACTCATTATATGTTACATACCCCAATTTTATTGTTACAACATGCAACTATTAACACTAATCCATAAGTATCATACAAACTCAATATGGGCATACCTTATAAATTACATGTTTAATCTTTCATGATTATAAAATATTATTTCATAACCTCTCATCAATAAAGATATACACATCTTAGTTACCTTTCTTTTTACATATACTCATTAGTTACATCATTATCATGCAAATTATTATATTACATTAAGTATATACATGAGATTTACCTAAGTCAATGGCTATCATCATTTAGCTACATATCTATACCCCCTCTTTATTGTTTATTTCAACATACACCCTTTTCTAACATCAATTCCATTCAAATGTATTATCATGCATTATGGATAACCAATTAAACACCCTAAGCCTTAAACATACATCATTTGGCCCTAACATGTCTAACATATACATTAACTATTTATCCTTCATTCAGTCATCTTTCTACATTTATTCATTAATTAACACAAGCAAATAATCGAAGCATATCTTAATCACATTAACAAGCATTTCTATTAATGGTATTACACACATATAACCCATATAACATTTGTTAACTTGGATACACTTACCTTCTAGTCCAAAATGGACTATAATAACTGTATCCTCTTTCCCTTTCATATTTCCCCTTGATCTCTCTCTTTTATCTACAACATGCTACGTAATAAATCATCAAAAATTCATAATAATTTCACAAGCTTTAATTATCCAATCTAATAATATATATCTTCATTTGGGACCTTATTACACCTTATAAAAATACCAAACCTCAAAAAGGAACACTTACATGCCAAATGAGCACTATTAACCAAAGATATCAACTCTCAAATTCTTTAATTTTTCTCTTTAATAATGGCAATATTACCCATAAACCCACTTTTAAAAAGCACCAGCATAAATTTTTATTAAAGAAAATTGAGCTTTTAATAAGCAAAAAAAGCTTTCAACATGATGAAATGGTGGAGATAAGGAAAGGGCTCATGTTGATCCAAAACGGGGAGGGAGAATAATACTTTCTTTTTTCTTTTGACCACACTTTTAACCCCTTTTTGTAACTTAAAAAATAAGGGCAAGATTATATCTCTTTA
>CANXYI011165033.1:0-11095 GCA_948208565.1 Hura crepitans
ATCTAAAATAATAAAAGGCACTCCATAAATCCTAACTATCTCACCAATGTACAATTCAGCCAACTTCTCAAAGGAATAATCCTTTCTTACTGGAATGAAGTGAATTGACTTGGTCAATTTATCGACTACCATCCATATAGAATCATGCTTATTCCTAGTCATTGGTAGTCTAACCATAAAATCCATAATGACATAATACCATTTCCATTCTAGAATTGCTATGGGATGTACCAAACTAGAAGGAACTTGATGGTTGACCTTTAGTTGCTAACAAGTGAGACATCTAGTTTTATAATCAACTACATCACTCTTCATGCCCTACCACCAATATGTCATTTTCAAATCTTGGTACATTTTAGTACTGCTAGAATGCATAGCATATGGTGCATTGTGCACTTCTTATAGAATTTGTTGTCTCAAATATTCACTAACACATAAAGGCATTCACGATAATACAAATATCCATCTTCCTTAACCATGAATTCAGTAGACTTCCCCTTGTAGATCATACTCATGATACTTTGAAGCCTATAATCATCTTTTTATGAATCTTTCACCACATAGATCAAACTTGGCTTAACTTGTAACTCAGCTAACATACCACTATCATCTTGTTTCTTTAAAACTGACATGCATCACCTTTAAAGCTGGCATAAACTTCCTACTTAAGGCATCTGAAACCATATTAGCTTTCCCATAATGGTAATCAATAAGGCAATCATAATCCTTGATCAATTTAATCCATCTTATTTGCCTCAAGTTTAACTCTTTCTATATTGGTAGATACTTCAGACTCTTATGATCAGTGAAGACATAGCACTTCTCCCCATAAAGATAATGCCTCTATATCTTTAAAACAAAGATAATAGCTATGAGCTATAAATCTTGTGTCGGGTAGTTTTCTCATGAGATTTCAATTATCGTGAAGCATAAGTAACAACCTTACCATCCTTCATGAGTAAATATCCTAATCTATTCAATAAGGTATCACTATATATGGTGAACTCCTTTCCTAACACTAGTTGAACTATAGTCGGAGCCTCTATTAATAAACTCCTAAGCTTATTAAAACTTTCCTAACATTTTGCTATCCCATTCAAACTTCACATCCTTCCTCAAAAGACGTGTTATAGGGCCGGCTATCAAGCAAAACCCTTTGACAATCTTTGTATAATATCTAGCCAAACCCAAGAAATTTCTGACCATGATTGTATTCCTAAATGGTTTCCATACCAATACAGCTTGAATCTTGCTAGGGTAAACCTTTATGCCTTCAGCCAATGCTATTTGGCCTAAAAGTGATACTTTCTCTAGCCAAAATTTACACATGTTGAGTTTAGCATAGAGCTTCTTATCCCTCAAGATCTATAAAACTATTTACAGATACTTTTCATGCTCTTCTTGGTCCTTAGAATACACTAATATGTCATTAATGAATACCACTACAAATTGATTTACAAATGGCTTGAAGATCTAGTTCATGAGATCTATGAATGCCGTCAGTGCATTTGTTAACTTGAAAGGCATCACTAGCAACTCATAGTGACAATATCTATTCTTGAAAGCCATCTTGTGTACATTCACCTCTTTCACTCTCATTTAATAATACCCAAATCTAAGATTAAGCTTAGAGAAGACACCTGCCCCTCTAAGCTAGTTAAAAAGATAATTGACCCATGGCAAAGGACATTTGTTGTTGTTGATGACTTTGTTTAACTACCTATAATCCACACAAAGTCTTAAAGAACCATCCTTCTTCTTGATAAACAAAACTAGTGCCCTCTATAATGAAACACTTGGTCTAATGAAACCTTTGTTAAGAAGCTCTTATAATTGTAACTTCAACTACTTCAGCTCTACAAGAGCCATTCGGTATGGAGCTATAGAAACTAGCGTTGTGTCTAGCATCACCTCAATTCCAAATTCTAACTCCCTAATTGGTGGCAAACTAGTAATTCCTCTAGGAAAACATCCTCAAACTCAGCTATAATAGGAGTCTAACTTGCTTTTAATACTTCCTTTTGGTGTTTACCACATATACAAGGTAGGCCTGACAACCCTTTCATATCATCCTACAAGCTAAGACTATTGATACTATATTAGCCATGCAATCCAATCTTTCACCTATCACTATCACTTCTGACCCATTATTAGCTTGCAATGTGATCCTCTTCCTCTTACAATCCACAATGGCATGATACTTGGATAGCCAATCTATGGCCAAGATAAGATCAAATTCATTGAATAGCAATTCAATGAGATCCACAAAGAAAATATGTCTTTATACTGACAACAGAAAGTCTTTATACACTTTGTTCACTTTGATGTGTTGTCTTATCAATTTCTTAACCATCATATAAAAACTAAGGTCATCTAACTCTAAACCCCGATCTATAACCCGTGCTGTGTAGATATAAGAATGTGTGAACCCTAGGTCTATCAATGCTAAAGTAGGTAAATCAAATATATGTAAAGTACTCACTATAACATCTATGGCATCTGCCTCCTCTATAGCCTATATGGCATATTGTCTAGCTGGAGCTCTACTTTTTGGCATGTCCTTTTAACTAGCCCTAGCTTTGCTTCTAGTATATCTCTTATCCTACTCCTATGAAGGATCATACGGTCTCAGTGGGCAATCTCTTTAAAAATGCTCTCTAGAGCCATAACCCTAGCAAACTCCAATCATATTCTTCCATAAACACCGTAGTGTTTCTTGAGATAAGTCTGACAAACTATTGTCAAAACACTACTAGTAGTAGATCTACGAGCACTTGAGATCTGAGTCTATGCTTTAGAACCATGTCTTGATCTTTGTCATTAATTTGCCTTTCTGTCCTGTTGATGCTTGGATTGGCCCCTTGTATGTTTCTTATCGGCTATATAACACGAATTGCACTATCTCTAGCTAAAAGACCTCTTCTTAAAGCTTTTTCTCTTGTATTTCAACTGATTCACCATCTCTGTTATATGACAAGCTGCTATCAATGGTAAAAAAATACCTTAATCTACATCAGATTAATTTATTGCATAACATCCAAATTCAACCCTTTCTCAAACTTCTTGCAGCGATATTCTTCTGTAGCCACCACTGCCTTAGCATATCTACTCAAGTGAGTAAACTTCTTCTCATACTCAAATATGGACCTATGTCTCTACCTTAAGTCTATAAACTCTTGATACTTCTAATCCAAATAATGTTCGATTATGTACTTCTTCTTAAATTCTTTAAGGAAGAACTCCCATGTAAGATCATTAGCCACCTTATGCTTTATAATGGCCTCCCACCATTTCAAAGCTTCCTCTGACAAAATAGAAGTAATGCACACAATGTAATCCTCTGGAGCACACTTCAACTGCTGCATGATCTTGAGCATCTGATCTAACAAATACTTGGCTCTACTCGACTCATCCAATTCTTCACCTTTAAAGTACTCAACCCCATTCTTCAATAATGACTTCATGTATGTCCTTTGGAAAGCCTGCTACTTTTGAGGTACTAGAGGTAGAGCTATATGTATTGTAGCAACTGCAGTAGTAGTAGCTATAGCAATCACCATCACCTATCGGACTGACTCAAACATAGTTTTTAGCCAAGCCTGCCGACCCTATTATCTTGGTGCAGGATGTCCCACATCATTAGAGGTTACATGCTTTAGTTGTGCCACTCTTTGTGTAATAGTTGTAAGACTATAGCTCTCTACTTCTTTCTCTTCACTTCGGGTCATACTACGACTCATCTCCAAATCTTTTAGGTAAGAGGAACATATTATAAACCACACATGTAAAATATTTTTATGTAAATATACTACAATGCTCTTGTGTAACCCATAGGTTTAGAGGAAAAACTAAACTAGTGCTCTGATTCCACTAAGTGTAGCACCTTCTATCAGGTTCATACACCAGACTCGAGTAAGGAGCAGGATTGCCTACCGATATATGAATTTGCAACCCATAAAACTCGATTATTTAAACCTTTTTATTAAATAAATAGTATCTTTCATTATGGAGTTAGTAAACACTAAAAATCAGTTAGCACCCTTTACAAGGCAGCTAATAGGGTTATCGTGTCAAAAATATAATAGATAAACGGCTATATCAGGACACTTTCCCAAATAGCAAACTTATTAAAAAAACTTCTATAAAAATATACAACACATCTCGACATCAAATGGGTCCGCCTAAGCCTGTAAAACTTCATCAAAAAAATGCAGAGCCTCAAACTTAAGTTGATCAGTGTTCTCACATGCATCATCAGTGTTATCACATAATTCATGTAAGAAAAATCAAGTTTTTATAATAATATCACTTAAGTTACAAAACTAAACCCTAGTTTACAAATTAGGCCCACTCCCTCTAGAATCACAAAAGCAACACTGTACTACATTTACATCATCATTATTTTACAAAAATGAACCAAATTACCCTAGAAGGGTAGTCTTTGCATTCTCATGTGTGGTAGAAGCTTTAACTATTATTTGCTACTCTATTACCTACACATCACAAACAGGCAATGCATTAAGCTTTCTCTTAGTGGTGTAATCACTTTGCCTTGGTATAACATTTTAAGCATACATATATGAAATATATGCCATACGAATCATTTATTATAAAAAACATACACACATTATTAATATCATATAATTATGAAATTTTAGCATAAACTTGCCTTTTAAAACATGAAAACTATACTATGTCCATAATCACCTCATCACATTTTCAACATAAATCAAGATCAACTATACGTATAAAATACTTTTATATTTGTCATAAACATACACATACTAAATTTTTCATTGTAACGAGCATAACAACTTGCATTTTGACCAATTACCATACATATGTGTCATTACTACATATTAGGGTTCCAAGACCCTATATACACCAACATGTCAATTATATGAGTATAAAACTCCACATTTTAACACATGTATCATATTAATGTATTTAACCTATTATTATGCCAAAACATCAAAGTCATACATAATGTGTCAAACATAATTTTTATTATTATTATTATATGTTTAACTCATGCCCTTACTAAAAGAGATAACTATCCGAGGATAGATAGTGGATAACAGTACACCCGAAGGCACTGACACTCGAAGGGTGTAAAATAGTGTACCTAAAGGCATTGGTAGCCACATATACAAATGCATCAGCCTATAGACTTCGCACAAGGTAGTGCTAAAAGAGTGGCTCGAAAGCCTATACCCATCAACACAAAAACACATATGACCTATAGGTCTAATACCCAAATGTAAATATTGCAGCTGCTAATCCTAGTTGATCGGTCCACCTATCCAAACTAGGTTGTCAAACTATATAGGCATCAATAAACTCATCAATTTTATCTCATGTTAACCATTTTAAATGCATAACACTATTCATATCATCTCAATCATAAATGGATCACATTGGCTAGTTCATATATCAGTGAAGCCTAAACACTTATGCTAAGCAACTTATGTAAAACAAAACATAGCATAGCCAACTTAAGCTTACACAAGCTCAGAAACACCAAACAGTCAAATTGCCTAGGAGTAAGAACTAGAAAACTTATCTAGCATCGTAATGATGTATTATACCATTACTGTCATCATGGGCATACATTATAATGTCTAACACATCATGTTTATACTTAAAAATCACATTCCAAATTATTTGCCATTTCACACACATTATCAGTATTTTGATGATATACATATGCTATATGGTTATATACATGGCAATCAACCATATAACATTTAAGTTGGCATTCTACCATCACTAAACACACCCATACATTTTAGTCATCATATGTGCACATTCAAAATGACATTTAAGCATAAAAAAATGACATAAAAGTCATTCACGTACGTAAGTCACAAATATACACATATAACTCACATTCATGAATTTTGACCTCTTGTTACCTAAGGCTTGTAAAACACACACATACTTATTTCCAATTATATGTCATATTTAGATGCTTAATTTTACATCCATATACTTCAAAATGATTATGCATGATTATATTGCATTAATGTTGTATAATGGCATTATACGGTTATATTATTATATATTTGTTCATGCCATCATTTGATAACCATTCAGCCAAAATAAACTCACTAATAGCATATTATTCATGCCACATATAAACACCCATTAATGTTTCGCATACAATGCACATTAACTACATACAACAAGTTAAAATCATAAAATTACATATCGAACTTATGTCATGTTTAAAACCATTCTCAACTATTTAAACACCTAAGTTAAACATATTATACATACACAATATCCAAAAATCATATCTTTATCAGCCATTACATTTATTAGGCATTATAGTAATTAATGGCATTTATTACTATTATGTCAACATATGGACATATTAAAAGTTCATGCATTTTACTCAAGTTAATATGATTACTTATACTGAACTCGATCGCATAGGATGCTCGATGCCTGCCTAAGCCTTGTTCTTTCGATGTTACACTTGCAAATACAAAGGGATACATACATAAAAATTAAAATAAAATTCTAAGAAATTAAAAAAAATATACAAAGGCTAGATATATGCTCTACGGCATCTTAGGAACCCATGAAAAATAACAAATTAAAAAAAATGCCCAGTGGTTGGATGGTTACTATTCACCTCAGAAGGGAATTTGAGATTCCTCTTTAGATACTTTGCAAAAATAGGTATTCTTAGTGTTCGTGAACTTATCTCGGGATGCTCTTTCATTTAAGTATGATAAATAGAGGTGGGTATGGTGGAATAAGAAGAAAAATGAAGGAGTGGGAAGAGGGAGGAGGTGTCAACAAAAGGAGGGATTTGGGAAAGGGAATTGAGTGGAAATGGAGGGAATAAGACAAAAAGGGTATTTATAATTTTTTTAAAATTTATTTTGCCAAAATTTCATAGAATTTTTATCCCCTCTCGAAAAACCAAAATTGTCTCATTTTTGTCCCTAAAATTAGTTAAATTCCTCATCTAAAAACACTTAAAACCTTGAGCTTGAAAAACCAAGGAAACTCGAAAAATTACTCTATTTTCTTTCTTGAAAATTAAGTAAAAATACTTCCAAAATTCAAAAAATTATGATTTTGAAGCCAATGGACTAGTCAGAATATTAGAGTATCCACTTGTAATATTTTTAGATTATTTTGTTCAATTTCAAATTATTTTACGATTAAGCTTTTCCTGTGGCACTCTTCATAGGACACTGCTATAAAATGTTCTTTACCATTTTTAACAATCTAAATAACTTTAGATTGGCTTTAAACTTTGCCCAAAATTCTCTAATAGTTAATACTTCCCATCAGTATAGTTAGTGCAACTTAGGTTTTGGGAAGTACTATTCATTCTAGGAAGTGTTATTCATATGAGTCTGGATTTTTGGGTCGTTACACAATTACATAAAACATAACATGATACCTACCATTTTATAACATAGTTTTTGGTTTACACACTTTATTTCTTACAAACCTCTTTTATTTCATCATACAACATTATTTATACATGTATTAAGCTTAATTTTATTACTTAGGAACATCATACATCAAGGATATAATACTTACACATAATTGCCTTACTATACACACACCATAATAGCACATGACACGTATCACATTAATCACCCATATACTTAATACCACCCATTTAGCCAACATATATTCCAAACATAATTTAGGTCTTTTAAACATCTTATAACTTTACCTAACTCTATTTTAACACACAATCCATATACACTAATTTTAGGACATAGCACACATATGTGCACCTATACTTACAATTCCATCACTTAGGTACTTAGTTTTGTAAACCATTTGTAAACATTACATATTATTACAATCTCCGTACTAACATTCAAATAACAATGAAACCATATATAATATAAGGCTTATGCTATGTCATATTACACATGAACACACATACTCAAACCATTCAACCAACACAAGGATATATACTTGTCCTTAAGATTTGATTAAATTTCTCATTTTAAGTACCAATTAAACATCCAATTAAATTTTCTTAATCATATATTTTAAGTATGCAACATTTTTTTTAAAACACAATTTCATGAAATATGTAACATACACATTTTTAAACTTATGGCATGCACACATAGACACAATCCATATCTTATTGAATACACTTATAAAGAGTGCCACCAATACTTAAATAGCTCTTCTAAACTCTTTCTTTTCCTTTCTCTTTTTTTGCCTTCTGTTCTCTACATACATAAAACCAAATATTACATAAAAAATTCCAAATAAATTCCATAGATGTCTAAACTTGAAATTCACTTAAGAAAGCTTAATTAGACCTTAAAACAAATCATGGAATCATAATAAACCCTTTAAAAACCCACTTACATGGAATGTTGAAACCATTTAACCCAACTTTAAATTCTAGAATTCATCAAAATCAATCCATCAATGTTGTTCCAAAAAACATAATCATGCATCAACTATTTAATACATAGAAGTGTGATAAATGTGAGAAAAGGAAAATGGAAAAGATAAAAATAGTAGAGGAATAAAAAAGGGAAGCATCGACTTTGGAGAGGGAATAAGAATATGATTAACTATTCTAACCTTGACATTTTAAACTCCATTTGACCTATTATATACCCCTTGATAAGTGGTCTAAATCACTCTAATTGTTTCCATCCAATGGCTCTTATAACTCTTCCTTTTTTCTTCATATTGTAAAAACTATTTCCTTGATTCAAAAGCCTCACTTAACACCCTTTCGTATGTCATAAAATCATTTAGATTAAAACTCTAAATATCCAAATAAAGCATGCTAAAAAAGAAGAAAATCAAAATTAATTAAATGCTTTAATCCTCTTTTGATTTTTATAAGTTACTTTTTAATACACAAAATGCATAATTCTATTATTAATCATCTATTTAGAGTATTTGAGTATGATACAGTGCCATTCTTGAGTTATTTTGAGCAAAAATGAAATATTTTATGACTCAGCTTTAACTAGGTTGATATTCCTAATACACTACTTTAAACACTTTATTTCTCTTTTTAACCAACTTAATGACTTCATTTCTATTTCAAACTTTGCCCAAAATTATTTTCTATTTGTTACTTTCATCCTATATAGTTATAACCTAGGTCTCAAGAAACACTGTTCACCCTTAGGAAGCATTATTCACAAGCTTACTTCTTATTAGTTGTCAATTATACAAATGATATTTTTTTTATGCTAAAATGCATTCCTGACTTATATACAACATATATTTTTGACATTTAAGAAAAATCTAATCATGTCTTTGAAGTCACTGTTCACACTCTGATATCCTCTATTCATAACTCGAGATTTTTTAGGTGTTATAAGAAATCAACCAATACAAGCAACCATAAAACACATAGACAATTTGTATACTCTCTCTATGAATTTTTGAATTCTCTTCTTCTTCTTTTTCTTTTCCCTTCTCAATATCTTACTAGCATTTAGATATTTAATTAATCTTTACTTAATTTTTATATGGATACTTTGGTAGTGTTCATAGTAATGATTACTAAGATTTGAAATAACCCTGTACGGAGAGTTGATGATAAGGAAACACCAAATAATATATTATGGCAAAATTTCTATTTTACTTAAAATATTTCCATTGTCTTTCACTCTAATATATTCAAAATCTTTTTATTATTGCTTGGATTTGCATAAAAAATTTAATTTTTCACTATGTTTGACTTATGTAAAATGAACCTTTGTATCAGTGCCAAGTTATGGAATAATTCAAAATGGTTGAAAATTTTATTTATGGTTGATTTGGAAATAAAATATAATTTTATGATTTATAGGTTAAGTGGTATGTTCTGGATTTTATTTTATGATCATATCAAATTAATGTGTCTAAAATTAATTTGGCATGATTTAAAAATTAGATATCTTGATTTTTAATTGCTTTAAATTAGTTTTAATTGGAAAATTTTCTTCTATGCACATAAATGGTTTTTCTGTGTAGAAGATTAGGACTTGTTCTTATTTTCATGCTTTATGATTTAATTACTATTTTTGTGATTTAATCTTATATATCATGAGTTAAAATAGGAATTCTAATTTTGGTAATATGTTGCTTGAAAATTAAATTGATTAATTTGGTAGAATGAGTGAAACATGAGTCAAAATCCAAAAAATGCAATATTGATATGGCATTTGTTTCATTTGTTTTTCTAAAAATTTGGGAACTGATTTTTCATGAATATAAGATATTTATGATGTTAATTAAATTTTATTTAGTGGAAAAAATCTTTTAAACTTAAATAAAATTCATAAACTTGCTTAATTATTAAGATTATGCACAATTTTATATAATGTAATGGCAATTTTTGTCTATTCATTTCACCATGGATTTGTTAAAAGTATGCCTTAGAGGTCATTTAATAGGGTAGCATTCATGTATTTAAGCCTTTTGAATTATTAAAATAAGGTATTTCTCTTTATATCTTGGTACTTTTATATGTTACTTATAATCATTTGCAATGTCTTAAACAATGTTATAAAGTCCTTAGTATATAATCACAATACAGAGGAAATCATGAAGTGTTAATGATGTGAGATTCTTATTGCATGAAAATGTGAAATACCTAAATATCCTTGATTATAGCGTTAACAAGATGGGACATTGTTAATGTGGATAGATTAGCGTATGTTTTACTTCTAGACTGGATCAAGCAGTAATTCTCACAAGTTGTAAGCAAAGAGATGCTTGGAGTTAACCTATGGATGCTTACTTGGGAAGTAATTACATGGGAGACCCACTATGAGGTTTTTACATTGATACTTACTCTAGGTCAGAGAAAGCATCTCATCATATCAATAGTGCAAGTATCCTTAAATTTGAGATCACTAACTATTTTAATTATGAAGTGAGATTCTTTGACTCAAAAGCTTTTACTTCGAATAAGAAGTATACATAATGAGGTGCGTGGGTATGGCATGACATATTTAAAGATAGGGTAGTAATCAATAAAGAATTCGCCACCTCAGATTACAGTAGAGAGTTTATCTTAAAGTTCTAATGAATAACCTATACTTAGGAATCTGTAGCCATAGCAAATTACCATGTGTGAATGGGA
>CANXYI011165095.1:0-10973 GCA_948208565.1 Hura crepitans
AGGACCTATCAGATGTTGAGATTTGATGTATGCATTTATAGAAGTGATTTTAATAGGTTTACTATTTGGGTAAATATCTCGATACAACCATTCTGTTGCCGATTTTTTGACATAATGATCCCATTAGTTGCCTTATAAAGCGTGCTAAATGATTTTCAATGTTTTTACTACTCCAAAATGAAAGAAATTATTTATTTAATAAAATGTTTTAAATTAATTAGGTTTTATGGGTAGCGAAATCAGATATTGGTATGTGGTGGCACTCCCTACTTAGGTTTGGTATATAAAATGCGTAGAGGGTGCCATAAGGTTGAACAAAGCCTCGTTGGTAAATAGCATTGGTGGTAAAGTTTCTAGGACAAGCACCAGACAACCCACCTCTTCAGAATCTATAAGGATTATGCAGCTACTCAATAATCTAGCACTACTAGTGACATAGCTCATCTATCTCTTGCTAAAGCTCCTTCTCAGTCATTTTCAATAGTGGTGGTGCTTCCCATTCGATGGTTTCTATGATCAATAGATAAGAAACTATATTATGGTTGAGAACCTAATTTCTATACCTAAGTGAATTATTTGATTGCTTCGAGTAGAGTGTCTTGGTAGAGAAAACCCTTCAATTTCATTCAATTAATTCTTTTTTTTTTTTACTTGTAGTGGTGAATTCCACTGCCAGCCTTCTTTTCCACCATCGACTTTCTCATTCGCTATTGATACTCTCTTTCTCTCCTTTCCTTTTTTTGCTTCTCGACTTCCCCTTTTCTTTCCTTTTCTTCTTTTTATTTTTTTCTTCCTTATTTTGTTTAAATTTCTTTTCATTTTTCTTTTAACCACTTTTCATTATTTATTTTAATTTTGTGTGTGACTGTTATAATTAATGAAGCAAAAATATCTTGGTTAAATTTCACTTTAATCTATATTATTGTAATTCCTAGTAATAACACCCTCTTCTATATTTATTTTACCATTCTCTAAATTTTTATAACTTAGTCTTAACCCATAAAATTTTGATTTTGGTCCCATAATTCCTTTTGGAATATTTGGTCATCAAGTCATGAAGTCCCTAAACAATTCTGAGGAAAACATGGAATTATCAATTCAGCTCTGAAAATATTTAGCCAACTGAAAAATCTCTGTTTTTCAAATTTTAACTTGCTTATGAGGCCAAATCTCCAAAATCAATCTACTTAAAATCTTATTATAATTAGTCATTTTGTTTTACCCAATTGAGGTGTTTTGAGTCTCGGACACTGTGTATAAACTCGGGATTTTCGGACGTTACAGTATGTCACTAAGAATCGAATTCAAAATGACCCAAAAAACCATTTACAACATAGACCGTGATATTCAACAAAAATGCTTTTGGATTCATTCCAGTAGCCATTGGCATATTTTTGGATCAATAATAATTAGTTTTATCAAATTAGATTTACAATTTTAACCATTCAACTCATAACAAATTAAACCGACAAAATCGACTATTATACGATACAAAATTCATCTTAGCAATAAAGAAAGTTTATGGATCTCATTAATATGAAAATTATTTTTACTATTTAAAATCCTTTAATTAACATTATAAACATCACATACTTATGAAATATATATTCTACAATTATTAGAAATTGATGGAAATAATTAATACAACACTCGTGAACTAAATAGTTTTGCAACACTCAAAAGTCGATTGGTTTGTTTCAATTATTTTCCAATTTCATCTATTTTAATTTTTATACATATATGTTCAGATTTAAAATCACACTTTAATTCATCATAAATCAAATCAAATCACTAAAAAAGTAATTAAATCTAACATGCTTGAAAATTAAAAACAACCTCTCCTCTTATATACATAAGAGGATGATTCCTCCTTCAATTGATTTTATATATGATATATGGATCAAGATATCTAATTTTAATTCATGTTAAATCATTATTAATAAAATTGATTTAGATAATGGAATTAAAATCATAAGCAATCATTGAACCAAAAAATCGTAAAATAGAATCTTATGTTTAATCAATTGTAATAAGTAATTTTCATAATTTTGAGCCTTTTAAGAACCTAGCTCTGATACCAATATTTCTTTTCTCAAGATAAGCACAACAAATGTGACATCCCCTACTAGATTCCTAAAGAAACCCAATAAGAAGCACACTTCCCACTTGGTCACCTATCCTAAAATTTCTCCTAAGGTCATTCGTTTAACCTTTACTAATTTCTCTCCAAATCCTACTATCTGACTCCAAAATCACTTCCGTCAGTTCCTATGGTCTATTTAGGTTAGGATCAATGTGACCCAGTCATTACAGAGGAAATTTGCTAACATTCAAATTTCACCAAAAAATCTGATAGCATAACGACTACCTAGGTCCTAACCCAAAATTTGAACAAGCTTGTTTAAACACTTCTATAAGTAATCCACAACACCTGGACCTATCTAGTCCCCCATTCTCAACCTATCATCATCATCATCTAACACACATCAAACACAGGCCTCAGGCCATAGATGAACATGCATAAATACAGAGCCTTAGGCTCACATCAGTAGAACATATCACATAATACATTCTCTAAAGAACATGTATAGAATACTTAATTTACATCAACAAGTCATAATCACTTAATTACATTACATCTCAAAGCCTACTTACATTTCCTACCCATTTCCCACCTAAGTACATGGATATCTAACTGTACCATATTTTCATCCAAGGTTTTCACCTATATCCTCTGAATTGCTATCGTCATGCTTTATGAGGCAGGTCCTGCTGTAGTGTACTTGTGCACCAAAACTGGTATGCTGAGTATACAAGATACTCAGTGGTGAATTGAAAGCAATTTAATCATGTTATAATCTTATTAATTTATCTAAGTAGTTTAAAAATGATTTTACTTAATTATATAACTTAATTATTCACTGGGGTGCCAAATTATTAAAATACCCTTAGGGTATTTATCTAGTCTAAAAATAACATTTTGACTCCAATAAATCATTTAAGTTGAGGACTATTACTTTTAACATGCATATTTTGCAGGAATCACTTAATCTGACTTAGAGGTGAAAAATTACTAAAATACCCTTTTACTATATTCTTATTACTTTTCTTCATAAAGTCATCCAATAAGATTAAACTTTATCTTAAGTGATTATTCTGCTTATTACTTAATTTATTACACTATAACTAATTTGGCATATCTATGTAAAATATCTAACATACTCTTTAGCTTGTATCTTACTAGAACTTAGGAAATACTATTCCCTTATGCTTAATTCTTATGTTTATAACCAGTATGCTTATTTACTTAATTAAATTCTCTGGCCTGACTAGAAAGATGATATTTTAAGACACTAGATCTAAAGGGATAATAAATTAGTCTTTTGGTCCCCATTCTAGACCTATGTCATTGCATTGGCATGTGTGCAATAATAGAGATCAGCCAGTGGGCTGCCCCAACCACAAATAACTATCAAGAACTAGGTGACATAATAGAGATCAGTCTGTAGACCTCTCCAGCCACTAATGAATATCTAAAATGACTGGGTGACATAATGGAGATCAGTCCGTAGACCTCTCTAGCCACCAATAACTAGCAGCTGCAAAACCTTAAGTTGACCGGTCAACCCATCCAGTGGGTGCCTAACCAATGAGCCAAGTAGCTCAATTAAACTTTATTTGTTAGCCAAAATTAATCTTATAATATTTAAGTCTCAAAAATAGATAGATATAAATTTTATCTTATACTTTAAAAATTTATTCGGACAGGTATGGCAACGTTTTGGCTCTATCGGGTAAAATTCCAAAATAATTTTTAGGTCTATTATGATCAAAACTCAAAGTATCTAATGATATGTTTATCATGGCATTTCCATTTTAAAACTTAATACTTTTTGGTCTAGTGACATTTTTGGTTTAGGCAGAGGTCAACTGGATAGTTATAGGTCATTTCGATCGCTTTTGGAAGTCAATTTTCTTAAACTATTTTAAGTTCAATTTCATTTTAGTTTTTACAGTTCTTTTTAATATTTTACTAAGTACTGGGCCAATTATAATTGAGCTAAGTCCATGGCCAAAGCATAGGCATCAAAGCTACTAAAGCAGGGCCAACTCCATGGCCAAAATCTAGGCATAAATGCCATCTTTAACTGGGCCAAGTCCATAGCCGAAACATGGTTTAATTCTATCCTCTCAAGGGCATAACTAAGGTTCAATTTATGAGCCTATTTTAAGTCACTTTTAGGATATTATTTCAAGCCTTTTATAAATGTTCTAGTCTACATCTTTTTAGCCATTTCAAGGCACATTTTTAAGGTTTATATCACTATATTAATAAGTCAAATACTTAGCTAATTCCATAGACATTTCATGCTAACAACCAAGCTAAAATAATATGCTTAATAACACTTATCAACTTACAATTCCAATTTAACATGCCATAACTAATAATCTCAGGTACTTAGGGAAATTGGCCTAAACTTCCATTCTTTTCCATATAATCATCATATTCAAGTATAAGTACATACCATGAAATCAAAGATACTCATCAACAATCAAATTCTAAGCTAATGTGGCTAAAGTACGAAGTAACTTTTTTAAAACACAAGCATGAAAGCTCACAGGTACAAGCCAAAATGCATTTTCCATGGCAAAATCCACACTTAAACTTACTTAATTCATATCCTAACATGCCAAGCACTTGCTAAACTCATCTTAAGTAGCAACTTCCGCACTCAAACCATTATAGGTAGCAAATTCCAGCAAGCATTTTAGGCCAATTTTGCCAAACACTAACAACAACACATTTAATTCTACTAGACTCTCAGATTAGTCAACAACATAAATAAACCTTAATTTTATGCTTCTAGCCATCCTAAATCAAGGGTCACAAGCTTAGGCACCCACATACATGAAGAAAAGGCCTTATGTTCACTTACATAACTCTTTGAAGATGTCAATCCCTTCAAAGGTCATGCTACTAGCACAATTCCAGCAAGTCATAGTAACTTTGTTCTCTCTTTGTGAGCCTCTAAATGCTCTCCAATGGCTACCAATCTTTTATACACACACACATAAATGTCCTAGCTATGATGTAGAATAAAAAAATCACCCAAAAGCCCTAAGAAATGAGGGAGATATAGCTATAAACTCATCATGGTGTCATGGTTCTGGACTGTTCTGACCTAATGACTTTGTTTGATTTATTTCACCCAAATCATAGCTTCTTTTGGCATAATTATTTTTCTTTGAGATCCCTAACATCATAAAAAATTTGTAGAGACTAGAATCACTTCATTTGGCAATAGAAGAAGAAAGTTATGGCCAAAATACAGAGGAGGTGGCATCGGTAGTGGATAGGAAGAAGAGAAAAATGAGCACCATGAGTTTTGCTCTTTAACAAGTGGAAATCCACTTGTCCTATGCACTTTGCCATTTGGCTTCGTTACTCAGCCACTTGGCATTGTTGTAGGCCCCATTTTTATGCCTCAAAATTGTCTCAAAAATTCCTAAACTATCCCGATTTTTTAGAAAATTTTGAAAATTCATAAAAATTCACTCAAACCTCAAAAAAGTACACTATTTGTTTTAAAATTCCTATTTTAATCCCCTCTACTTACTCATAAACTTTTACGGCCAAATTCCACCAATATGGTAGCTTTTCAAGCTACCTTGATTTGTATGCTAACCTCAAAAATTACGAGATTTTGCAAATGACCTCCGATTTCAAAAATTCTTTCATCGGTAGACTCAGTATGATTTTGTAGGTTTAGGGTTCACTATTTTTGAGTCCATCCGGGCACATCTTGGGTCAGTCCCAGCCCAAAAAATTTTTATTGGCCTGATTGGTAGCTTGCAGGTTGAAATGAATTGTTAGTTTTGCTAAATTTTTTTATTTTACCTTTTTCATCATTTTAAAACCCCTTGAAGTTTTATGACCTATCCCATTGCCTCGATCTATGTGCAAGTGACTTAGCACCCTATTGCACTCCTCAAACCCTGTGGCACTCTTCCTAGAGCCTCAAAATGTAGGTGTTACAACAAAATTTTAAAATTTTTTAAAAAACTAGCTGTTGATAATAGATTTGAAAGACTCAAAATTCATCAATAACAAAAAAAAGTTAGCAACGTATAAATAGTTATCGTTATTAATGAAATCCACAATTTTGTTAATACTATGTCTAAGGATAGTTTTGGTTTTTCACATTTGCATGCAATAAGAATATCATAAGAAAAAATTTTAATGATTTCCTTTGCACTTTGAAAAAATACCATGGATTTTATTACATAATTCAAGATCAATGTCAAACAAATGAATTAACATAAGAAAATCTATGATCGACAATGGCTTTTATAATAAATAAATGATTAAATGTACATAAATATCCATATTATAGATAAGCTCTAGGGAAAGCATCTGATAGACATACTAAACACTTAGTTATAAATTTGTTATGTTTTTCTTGGTGCTAGGCCACTAGTAACAAAACTTTAGATCTTGATACATTTTGTTACTTCCAAGATGTATGCTATAAGCTACTATGTGTGCTTCCATTAAAATATTTTTTCTCAATTATGGTACATCAAGCAACCATAACCTATCCTCAAAATGTAAACTTCCATCTTAAGGTACTATGTGATCCCAATTCAAAGAATAATCTTCACTACTGCCATATAAATATTTATTTCACAAACATAGATTTATTATCCATGTGAAATCTCTATGTAGGTCTCTAATGTACTTGTTCTTCTAACAAGCATCCACATGTTAACTTTGATCATCTCCATGATCACAGATTATGAGAACTACTATTTAAACTCTTCATGAAGAATAACATATGCTAATTTATCCATATTTATAAGTATCCTATCTTGTCAAATACTATAACAAAGGATGGTTTAGATATTAACACATTTGTATATAATAAACATCTCATATTAGAAATGTTTTTATGATTTTTTTCTGTACCGTGTCCATATACTAAGGATGCCATCAATTCTTTTAAGTCATAAGCATACAAATGTAATTAAACATTAGCACAAATTAATAAAAAATGCTTTTACATATTCAAAAAATTAATAATGTACTTATAAATGGAAAGTTTCCCTTTGACAATTAAGCTTTAGGGCATATGTTAATAATCTCCCACTTGTACTTGAGCCAATCATCCTTATATCTAAATCCCATAGATTTTACATGCAACATCCCTTACCCAACCAACTTTTGGACTTTAACAAGAGATATTATGCTTTTTCTTTATCTTCTAAAGACCTTTCTTAAAATACCATTATCCGTTGTCAAGTTAAAGCCCCTACTTAATTAATGAGAAATATTTAACATTCTTATTAAAATTGTATGAACAAACTTATAAGTTCTTCTTATCAAATTAATTATGGGTCATATTCTACTAAAACTTTGGTAGCATAATGGCTATTAATGAGAAAAACCAAAAAATTTAACATACAAGAAAGACACTTCTATAACTTTCCAACAGTAATTCATTTTCATAGGGTCTTTTTAACCCATCATAAACTCATTTATAAACCCACATCATAAGGCATAACTACTTACTCATCACATGCAAGCATAAATTAAATCACACATATATATGTTAATAACATTTTTCAAGCTAGCATTCATCGATTACTTTCATACATTCATCACTATATGTATAGATTCATATTATGTTTATAATCCATGTCATTTAATTACAAGCCCTGGATTATACTTATTTTAACCATGCACATGACTACCCCTACTTATGTATTCTATATCTACAAACTAAAAGGCAATATATATGTATATTGAAACTTAGATGTCTACACTACTACACTGCTACTTTTTTTTAGGTTGAGTCACATGAACTATTTACAACCTACGTATCGAAGAAAAATTGATATGCTAAGTATACACTTAGTGGTGAATTCAATGAGATATATATATTATACATATGTACAAATATAACATCACACTCAACATGACATATTTGTGCAATTGTCAGTAAATGGATAATTAGCACATGAGACACCCCTTACCCGACCCAGATACCAGTTGGTCATTGAACCTAACTAAGGAGTGCACACAAATTGAAATATCCAAACTCTATTATACCATTACCTATTTTAGAACATTCTTATCAAAATATTATTCTTGTGAAAATACAAGTTTTCAAAAACTTATTAAATTGAGGTACATATTCAAAATTAGAGAATACTTGTGCTAAAAATTCAGTAGCATAACGGGTATACCAAGCATTATGCCAAACTTTTGAATAGTAACTTGTATACTAAAAACACACTTCTACAACAATTCACACATCTCCACAACTTCATGTGATCCTCCAATCACTCTAATAGCATAAAAACATAATAAAGATATCTCAACCTTAAGAAGAGATATCATACACCATAACATATTTTTTAACATTTTTTAAAGTTTATAGACATTGAAATCCAAAGGGAAAAACTCTATTACAACTTAGGCTCATTTCCCTTATATATATAATATTGAGTGCAAACTTATACATCACTTAATTACATCACATTTACATATCATTACCAAAAGAAATGTCCTCTCTTGTTAAGCTTGATGTCCTGAGGCTTGATCTCAAAATTTCTTCTTACCTATGCATCATAAAGAAATGATGTGCTAAGCAAATTAATTAGTGGTGTAATTGAAACCACTTGCGCTAAAGCCATTATTAACATGTCATTTGTATACAGATAACTTTCTTACATAAAAATAGTAAATATCCGTTATGATATTCATATAATTCATGACATGCCATATTAGGATAATCAAACATTCATCATGCTTATGTATATCCGTGCCACACATATAGCAAGTATACAATCAAGAATCAAGCATTTATTATGACCAAATCGACATTATATCACACTTTACATAAAACTATCAATTTTATTGATAAATTACACATTAAAGATTAATTTTCATATTTGCTTTATTCTTTTAAGCCTAATTTAGATTACCATAAAACCTATGGATAATGGATCAATAATATGCAATTGCCCACATTTTAAACCAGATGGTTACTGCACTAACATAGAAAAGTTATGCAATACCCATCTAGTCTTATGCGGCTACACCCGCAAGTAAATGTGCAATGGCCCCATTAAGACCTTACGATGGTTGTACCTGCTTAGATATGAAGATCAAAATGCAAATCCATGGGTAAGACATATAGTGAACCCTTAGATAACACAATCTAGGTACAAAAGTACCCTAACAGTTGCTATTTTCCCTAGCTAACTAGTCAATCTATCCACACCTAGGTTGTTCCATCACATAGCCCAAAACCAATATGTTTTAGTTTTGTTATCTTAATATAATTTATATAGCTTTTTAACTTCCTTGTTTTAGTCATTGAGTTACTAAAATTCGATAATTACATAAAAAAAACCTCATTTAAGGAATCATGCATATTTTAACATGCATTTTAGCCATATTCATGCCACATGCACTTTAAAACACCATTTTTTTTATCTCATTTGTTTTTTATCACTACATATTTGCCATTTTTAACATTCATTTCATGGCATATGTTCATCTAAGATACAATATGCCTAAATGTCCATTAGAACATGTAATATGGTAAACATAGTGTTAAAAACCTTTTTTATGCTCATCTTAAGTTGAGAACCCATTTTGGCCCCAAACTTTATGCATATGTGATTTTAATTATGTTTAACACTACACACAATAAATATGATATTAGTGTGCACCACTTCAACATTGCGTCATTTCACATACATAATCATTTTCCAAGATCTCATTTGACCATGTATACCATTCATGCATACATTAGCAATCAACACAATATACTAGGCCAAAATCACATGTTCATACACAAAATCATGCACATAACTAAACAAACAAGCTTTCATCGCCTTAAAACCATTCAGCCATCAAACCTCATATCCATAATTTTTTTTTCTTTTGCTTCACAATACATTCTCATTATGTGCATTATTGCCTATTTACTCATTCCACCAAAACTACATAAAATTCATGCATTATGAATATAATTACTTCTAAATGAACATTTCATATCATCATTTTACATCATTTCTATAACGTCCGCCGGTCAAGGTCTTGTGAACAGTGCTTTTCGGGACCTGAGTGATGTTCCCCGCAGTGCGGGTCATCATTTCGAGTCTGATGACTGGCATAATGCTCATAAAACTTTGATAGGCCTGAAAGTGGTCAAAAAGAATGAATTAAAAATTTTAGCAGAACCAATAATTCATATAAGGCTATAAGCTATTAATTATGGAGATAAAAATATTTCAGGCCAGGACAGCCTCAGACCTGGAATGTGCCTGGACAGACCTGAAAATAGTAGACCTGAAGCTCAAAAATTGTATTGAGTTCAATGGTGAATGAATTTTTAGAATTGGAAGTCATTTGCAAATTCTCACGATTTTCGAGATTTGGCGCACAAATCGAGACAATAAGAAGCGGTCTTTTCGGAGGAATTAGGGCACAAAAATTCATGAGTGTGCCATTGGGATTTAATAAGGAATTTTAAAACAAACGGCGTAATTTTTCGAAGTTGTTTGGTATTTTTCGGATTTTCAGCATACTACGATTTTCATCGAAATTTCGCTAGCATAGTTCCCGAAGGAATTAGACCATGAAATTTTACATGCCTCTAATTGAATGTATTTGAGGATTTTAGAAACAAACGCAACAATTTTTGGAGGTCCGAGTGGCCATAGAAAAATTCCCGAAGTTCTGCCGCGCATCGAGTTGCTGCAAAATGCTCGATTTTTAATTCGAGTACTTCCCGATGGAATTTCACCATGAAATTTTGAAGGCATGAAATTGGGATTAAATGATGAATTTAGGAATAAACAGTACAATTTTTTCATAACCGTGTGATTTTTTAAAAATCCCCGAAGTTAGCAGCCCCTATGTTCGAAAAATTTAATTTCGGAGTGCTCGAAAACTTTAG